>MU228320.1:3184963-3208167 GCA_018584345.1 Thuja plicata | reverse complement strand
CTTTATTCTATTCTTATGAGAGCTCAAACACTTTCCTGGCCCATGTGGGATAAAAAAACATATTCGCACATTATAATATTAAAGTGACTTTATTATTATAAAGTTACTTTATAACTTTATAATAACACTAAAATATTTAAATAAATCACTTAAGTCACTTTTAATTAAATTAATTAAATATAAAGTCACTTTTTAATTTTAATTTATTTAATGACTTTATAAGAAATTAATTTAATCAATTTCTCCTTATTTCTCCACTTAGCCTTCGGAGAATGTAAAGGCTAAGAACTCCACTGAGATGCTAAAAAGATGGGGACATTACAGTGCCCTAGTATATTTGAGTTTCGTGCCAAGTTTAATGCTACCTATTGAACATTGGTCCTAGGGAGCTTTGAGGTTGAAGTCGCATTGAGTCCCAAATCTCATATCTTGCCACACTTAATTAAGAAGGGGTCATTTTACAAGTTACAAAGGGTGGGCCCAATTCCAATGAAGGATAAGAGATGAAATCATATAACATCAGTTCCATGGTTCCTATTCCATATGTATAGGGCACTGTACCATGTTTTTCATTGGCTCTATCTTACTACATCTTGGTTCTGTTTAAAAGGTGGTAGATCAATTGAAAAGGAGCAGGAGGGGAAATCAGTTTGAAGATTAGAGACTAGAGAAGACTAAGAATCTTGGCATGTAGTTGTTATTTTAGTCATTTATCAATTGTATTACATGCATTCTGCTATTCTGTGCCATCATGATATTCTTGTTTGGAGTTCTTTTCTATAGGATTAAGTTTCTGTTGTGTACTCTTGCATCTTTTGATATCTATGTTGTATGGATAGATAGTCTTTCATTAGACTCTCTATCTTGGACTACATTGAGTAATATAATAATAAAATCCTAGTTTCTAGGTCATTATAGCGTACGTTACAAACCCACAGCAGCAGAATTGTGCATGTGTCTCAATGCAGGTGATCCATAAGAGAAATGGCTCACAGATGAATGAAAAAGTTCAACATGAGAATTAACTTGGTGACATGGTGAGAGGTCTGCAAGCAAGGATCGATGCTCTAGAGAATGTGTAGAGGTGAAGAATGGTTGTGGCTGAAGATATTGGCGATCATAAGAGGCTGGATTAGGAACCATGCACTTAAGATCTTCAAGTTTTAATGATAACTAAGTTCAAAGGATAAATTTGCCATGGCACTGGTGGAGGGAGAAAGTAAGCCAAAGTTTGGTCTCCTGTTACTCAAGACATAGATTTCTTGGATTGAATTAATGTGATCAAGAGAAATACTTTGGGTTTGAGTCTGTTAAAGATCCTAAACAAGTCAAGTATGCTGCCACCTATTTGAAAGGGTTTGCTGCCTTAGAGTGGGAGTATGTGCAGAAAGACCGAGTTAAGAGGAATGAATTGAAGATGTGCAGAAAGACCGAGTTAAGAGGAATGAATTGAAGATCTCTAAGTGTGATCAGATGTTTACAAAGTTGAAAGGAAAGTTTTTGTCTACCAACTGTACTTTGGAATAGTTCAAGAAGTTTCAAATTTTGCAGGAGAGACTCAGAGAACTATCTGCAGAGGAGAACATCGAGGAGTTTTACCACCCGAGCATCCATGTTGGTCATGTTGAAGATAATACAGAGAAGGTATCTTAATATGCGAATGGTTTGCATTACACAATCCAAGGTGAGATCTGTTTGTTTCCAATTCATTCAAGGAGATGCCTACCCAATCACACTAGGGCAGAGTGTAAGTTGTCCTACAAGCAGCAGAAAGTGCAAGGTAAGTGTAACAGCAGAAAAAGAACAAAACAATAAACAAGGTTATTTACAGAGGTAGATTGCAGAGTCCAGTGGTGATGCACAAGTCTTCAAAGAAACCAAACTTCCGAGAAGCATGAAAGAAGAAAAAGAGGCCATGAAAAAACTTTCAGTGGAATGTGTGTCAGATATCAATTGCTAGGCCACAGGGAATTTGAGTGTCCGAATTTCATGTCAGAATAATCACATGCTAAGAAAAGAGAACCCATTGCACAATATGATGAAGAGTCAGCTAGTGAAGTAGAAAGCATAGCTCCAAAAGTTGGGAAGACTTTAATGTTGCACAAGGTTTTGCTTAAACTTGCTAAGAAAGACAATGAACCATTGTTAAGGAAAAGTAATTTTTGCATTGCGTAGATCTGGAGGGAAGTATTGCAAGTTGGTCATAGATAAAGGAAGCACGCTGTCATGTCCCCTCTTTGAAACTAAGGACTTAACCCAAAACCTATGGGACTTGCATATTTTACACAAAGGAAACAAAAACATTGAATTGTGCATGTGAGAAAGGACTAAGAATTTCAAGTTCCAACCCTCCCATCCTCGATGTTAGCTCAACCCTCCGAAACACTAGGAAACGTCCCCGGCTGTTTGGGAAGGCTAGCCGTCCCTGGGACAGATGGGGGATGTTTCCGGGACAGCCAACTATCCCATACAGATGGAATACCCCCAGGTGTTAAAAGACAAAAAAATAAAGTTTCTTTTTTAAAAATTTGTTTGAT
The DNA here is from genome assembly GCA_018584345.1 of Thuja plicata. Taxonomy (NCBI): domain Eukaryota; kingdom Viridiplantae; phylum Streptophyta; class Pinopsida; order Cupressales; family Cupressaceae; genus Thuja; species Thuja plicata. The sequence goes on along the minus strand of MU228320.1, from coordinate 3,205,630 downwards.
TCTATACCTCCGTATGAGAATGAAAATAATATATTCAATTTTCAAATGTATGAGAATCAAATATATGACAATCAACACAGCAATTCTAATTTCAAATGTATGAGAATCAAATATATTCAATGAAATGTTATGAAAAGTAAAAGTGTAGAAAATCACAAAGAAGAACAACACATAACACATGTTTACGTGGAAAAACCTAGTAAAATTATACTAGGAAAAAAACCACGGGCAAATATCTTTCAATATTATTTCTTAGGAATTTTCACAATTACAACAATCTCCAAAAAATATACTTCAAAACATGACTTTAAGTAGCATATAACAATCGAGTTGTAGAGTCCTAATTGCAAACAACTTACTAAATTTAGTAAGTATGGCTTGCACAACTACATGCTCAACACATGTCGAAATTACTATTTATAGTAAGTCTCCTAACAAAAACTTGCTATTTATAGTAAGTCTCAAAAAAATTTGTGCCTCCGATAGGACGCCTTACGACATGGTCGCCTAATGGTGAGTGCTTGGTGGCGCACTAGAGGGAGGGCCATGATGACTCAATGATGAAGGGTACTCTCCTTATTCAACCAAACTCACTCAACACAACAAGGAAATAAATAGAAAATTGCAAGAATAGAATAATGGCAAGAACAAAACACTTGCTTTCTATTATCTTCAATGAAATGACATTACAATATTAAGAAAAAATAACATGCTACAGCCACATGGGCATTTTCATTACAATAATCTTCAAGACAGAGCCACAATCTATATTTTTGGAACTGAGCCCTAAAAACCCCTTCTTGCCTATATAAGTAGCACAATTAACCACCTTAGAAGATTCCGGAAAGTGAAATTTTCCCATTTTGGCACCCAACGGTTCAATTTCCCGCCTTAAGTGATTTTTCTCTCTTCCTTTTGTATTGAAACTAGAGTCCTAATGATGCAACTTCCGAAAACCATAACTTGTGAACTGTTGAGTCGATTGGCTATTATAACCCCATTTCAGAAACCTCTCGAAACGCTCTATAACCCTTGGTTGACGAAGCGCCAGCCAATCAAAGTTTGACCCCCTTTCAAAGCCTCTAAAGCCTTCAAACCGAGTTCAAAGTTTTTGTACCACCCCGTCAAAACAAAAAATTCAATATCTTCAAAACCAGACTTGAACTTGCCATGAAACTTTACCGACAGGCTTATTTACCCAAAATGAACCTTCAAGGAAGAAATTGAAACAATTTGTGCTCAAATGGACAACCTACTAAAAATAATAACTTTCCAAAAATAGTAACCCTGCCCAAAGATAGCCCTTATTGAAAAATTAGACAATATTTTTGGGTGATGCAAGATTGCTTTTACACCTTGGATGCTCTTGCATCAGACACCTGAGGTAATTTGAGAAGTGACCCTGTCACATCTCAGGTGTGCAGAGGAAAACCAAGGTGGTCAACCTCTTCCTTTGGTAGCCACGATGAATCTTTAACAGGTCGTCCTTTCAATTTGACCAAGTATTCTTCATAAATCATGTTCCTTGTGCTTTTGCTAACACGACTATCCAAGATGTCTTCTATCTCCTCTGTAGCTGAAGTAGGTGCTAGAATATTCCACTGTGCTTCTGCTATTTCATCTTCCATACTACCTTCACGATACTCGGTCAAATCTAAAATATTAAACATAGGTGAAATATTGAGTTCACTGGGCATCTCTACTTCGTAAGCATTTCCTGAATCATGCTTCTTCAGGATTTTGCATGGCCCAAATTTCTTCATCTTCAACTTATTGTATGTTCCCACTAGAAATATCTCCTTTCTCAAATGAACCATAACTTCATCTCCAATCTGAAATTCCTTATGTCTCATTTTCTGATCTGCCTTAGCCTTGTACTGAATATTCATTTTATTAATATGCTTCCTCACGTCTTCATGCAAATTCTTCAAGTGTTCTGCAAAGTCTTCAGCTTCGGCACTACTTTTTTCACCATTGTCCAACTTCCTTAATTCTGAAGCATTTCTAAGACTACTTCCATATACAATCTGGAATGGTGATTTACTAGTGCTCCTATTGACGGAATTATTGTATGCAAATTCTACCCGTGGTAAGATCAAATCCCACCCCTTTGGTTTATCTCCAAGTAAGAATCTCAACAGGTTTCCTAGACTCCTATTCACCACTTTTGTTTGGCCATCAGTTTGTGGATGGTGCGCTGAGCTGAACTTCAAATCAGTCTTTAGCTTTTTCCACAATGTCCTCCAAAAATACCCAACAAACTTAGTGTCTCAATTTGGAACTATGCTCTTTGGTAGACCATTTAGTCTCACCACTTCTTTGAAAAATAATTAAGCCACATGAACAACATCATTAGTCTTTCTGCACAGACTGAAATGTGCCATCTTCAAGAACTTGTCTACCACCACAAAAATGGAATCATGCCCTCTTTGAGTCTTTGGTAAACCAAGAACAAAATCCATACTAATATCCTCCCATGGCTTCTCTTGTACAAGTAATGGTTGATATAACCCTGTATTTTGCCTGGTTCCTTTTGCCATCTGACATATTCTACAACTCTGCACAAACTTTTTAACATCTTGTTGCAATTGTGGCCAATAATAATGTTCACTAACCAGAGCAATGGTTTTATCTCGACCAAAGTGTCCAGCCAATCCTCCACTATGCTTTTCTTTGATTAGGTTCTCCCTCATGGAGCTCTTTGGAATGCACAATTGGCTCCCTTTGAATAACATTCCAACTTGGATTATAAAATCCAACCATTTGGTCTTATCTAGAGTAACAGGTTCTGTGCAAGCTCTCCAAGCCTCGCCAAAATTAGAATCCTCAGGATACAAACTCTTGAGTTCCTGGAACCCAACAACTTCAATTTGCATCTCTGTCAACAAATTTTGCCTCTTGCTCAGGGCATGTGCAACCCTATTAGACTTCCCAGTTATGTGCTTCAAGACAAAAGTGCAACTTTGAAAAAATTCAACCCATTTTTAAATGCCTTTGATTCAACTTTCCTTGACTATTCAAATACTATAAAGCTTGATGATCCTTGATGATCAGTAAAAAAAACAAACTCTTTGGGCAAAAGATAATGTCTCCACTTCCTCAATGCCTGACCTATAGCATGAAAGTCTTGATCATAAACAAAATATTTTACTTTTGCATCATTCAACTTTTCACTAAAATAAGAAATGGGTTTACCTTCCTGATTCAAAACAGCTCCAATGACATTGCCACTAACATCACAGTCTACTTGAAATACCTTATTAAAATCTGGAAGTGCCAAAACAAGTTGTTCTGTAACTTTTTCTTTTCAACAAATCAAAACTCTTTGCTGCTCCTGTAGTCCACTTAAACTTTTTTCTATCTCCTCTCATTGTTTCAGTTAGGGGTCCACAGATGTTGTCCTCAATTTTGACATCACAAAATTGGACAACCCTATCAATTCTCTCATAAATTCATAGGCGTTTCCTTTGAGTTTTGATGTTTTGATTGATGTGTTACAAAGGCAATTCATTATCCCTTGAATGGCTTAAGTTTCATATCTTTTGAATATCATTTTTGAAGGTTTCCATCAAGCTTATCATCTTCCTTCTTGCTATGACAAGTTTTTCTTCTCTAGTCGCAAGAACTTGATTTTTGGCAACCTTTGGATTGTTTTTCGTTTTTCTTGTTTGCGTGCTTAGTTTTTGATTTTCTTTTCATCCTAGATTAATTGCATTTTAAAATCCGCTTGTTTTGAGCTATCTTAGGCCTCAATCAGAGTTGTATATCAAAAGATATTAAGGAATTAAGTGTACTGCAGGGAGGCTTTTTAAGCCTGACTGCATATCTTCATTATTTGATTAGAAATCTTGCCTAGGTGGGCTTTTCGTTGACCATTGCATAACATTATGGGTGCATTTACATGCCAATGGAAATTAAACTCCATCTTTATATATTTGCATCAACATCTATGAAGTATTAATGAGTTTATAATGTAAAAGTGGGTTTTTAAACTCTTATTACATATTCTCTTTTAATAATTGCTTGTAATTACATATGAGAAATCCATATGTGTTAAGTCATCTACTATATGAAAGGGTGGCGATTTTTGGGGCCGTTGCATGTCTGAAATAACATGTAGTAAAGTATGGATATGATTTCCATTTCCAAAAGTCCATCACTTTCCAATAGTGGCTATTTTTAGTGGCTTTACATGTATTTAAAACAATGTTATAACATGCAAATGGGCTCAAACAGCCCATTATGTCTAAAGGCGGCGATTTTTATGGCTATTACATGTTCTAAAATGTATCCACTCACATGTAATTACATACCTAAAGCATGTTATAACTTCTTGGGCATGTAATGTGCTTTCCAAAGCGTGTCTTAAGTCATTTTAACTTATGTTTTTCCCTTCGAGATGCCCAGTCGGCAATTTTGGAAAGATTTACATATGTTGAAAGTCTTTATGTTATATGTAAAGGCTTCAAAGAAGCCCATTATTACATGGACGGTGGTTATATTGAGTGATCACATCTATTATATATGCGAATGGCTTTAAAGAAGTCCGTTATCATTTGAAAGAGCTTTTCATATATATGCGTTTGCTTTCACAAAACCCGTCTATGGTTAAAAAACCCAACGATATATAAATGGCTTTTAAAAGCCCGTGACTAGGCTATTGGCATCATTTTAACTTGAAACGTCTGTTGTAAAGCCCGTATAGGGCATTCGACACTTGCGTTCGAAGCCAAAAAGCTCTTCTTGGGCATAAGAACTCAAAAACGACATTTTTATAGTGCGCAACACTTGCATTATTGTGTTTAAAGCCTGTCTAAGGCATCCAAGAGCTTAGAACGGTTTTTGAGAGGACAAATACAAGTTTATTCCTTGCAATCTCAAGCAAGAAGTGCATCTAGGGAAAAAATGGTCCATTTGCAACTTGTAATACTTCATACAAATTGCGTCCATACCCATAGGCGCCGTTTTTTCTCACATTGCATTTTCCTTGCAATCTCAAGCATTTGCAGGTTTGAAACATTGCTTCTTGTTGCCATTCTTGTGCATTTTTGTCCTCCATCATGGACATTTGTCAAAAATCTTTTAGTGACTCATGAATGCATTAATTTGGTGAGAAGAATTAATCAAATTCTTTGCCTATATAGCTGCAATCTTAGGAACTCCTTCCTAATTCGAAATCACTGGGATTCGGGAGAGATTTGTTCAAAGATTTTTGAGAGATTGTTTTCCTTGCATTTCTCAAGGAAGAGGTAAGTTTTTGTTTTACAATTTCTAGGGTTTTCTTTCCAAGTTTTTGTATATTTTTGTTTGTTCTTGTTTATGTAAATCGTTCATTTCATTTTCAGATTTGTATGTATGTTGTTCTTCCCATTTCTATCTCAACATTTTTTCCAAGTTGCATATACAAGAAGTTCATCATTCTTGCATATGCAGTCGGGATTCAAAACCCCGTTCTAAATATGGAATCACTCCAAAAAGAGCAAGTTTTTCCCCTTATGCAATGCAAGCTCAAAAGCCCACTTTTTAAGTGTTCTTGCATACACTTTTCCCGCTTTGCTAAAAGCTGTAAATGGACTTAAAAATCCCGTTTATATGCATCATAAGCCTTCCGGATGACTTGTAATGGGACATAAAAACTCCACCTATGAGTAAATAAACTTCCCTTTTGTATATATGTACATATTCACCTCATTCATTTATTCCGAACTTGATGTCCGCACATATGCAGTACCTCTTTCAAAGCCCGTTTTTGAGTCTTTTCCTCCTTTTAAGGAGCTGATTTTGTCCAAAATCCATTGCCCTATGCTACTCAATAACTCTCCAATCCTATTTCCTACTTGCATACTTTCAGATTCACACAATCTGTGTCTCAAATCAGCCATCCATGGATCCATCAAACGAAGATGTACTCACCTTTTGAAATTGCCATGTAACAGTGTCTCTCACGCATGAGCTTGCTATGTCAGAAGAAGTTGTTCCTTCGAAGGGCAAAGAGAAGAAGAAAATGAAGTATCAGTATGATAAGAACCAAAATTCCATTTCTCCTTCTCAAGTCACATCATATGTTGAAGATATTTGGGATACAGAGCTCAGTCACCTGAATATGGAAGAGTTTCTTGAAAGGGTTGAATCTTCAACCAAAGATGAGATGCTTCCTGTCAAACAAAGTTATATCCACCTAGTTGCTACCTTTCCTGTGGCTGCCCTGGAGCCAAAATTTGTTGTAGCATGTGCCAAGAATTTTGACTACCCTTCCAAAACTATCAGGGATTAGGACGGAAACACAATCATTAGCCTAGATCCTGATACCATTGACAAAATTTTCAGAGTACCACCTACTCTTGTGGTCATGAATATAACAAAGGAGAAGGCTCTTGAAAGGTGGAATGAAGATAGGCAATATTGTGTCAAGTATATCAATGATCACTGGTTGATTAACAAGAGGCCCAATTCGTCAAGATGGCCAAAGGAGGTACACTGGTCAGAATTCAAGGAAGAGATAAATGATCTTATCACATTCCTCCGCAGAATCGCAAGCCTCGAGGAATCCAATACTTTTGAGCCCCAGATGTACAAATTTATCTCCATAATAATTAGGTCCAAGCAGAAGATATTCTGGGGGGAGATGATCAGTGACATCTTGTGCAAGCAACTATCTGAGGTGGTTACCACTTGCATGTTTTATATGAACTCTTACCTAGTATACATTGCTTCTGCCCTTGGGTCATTTTTTGGTCTCTCAACCAAGGGAGATAGATTGCTAGTGCCTATGTGGAACTTTTATGAACAACTAACTTTGAGACCTAGTCGAGTTCATTACAGGAGGGTGCAAGATGCCTTCTATGGGCATTACATGTGTCTATTTGAGAAAGAGCTTCCCAAGAAGCGTGTGTCAGACGAAGCCTGGAACAAAGTGTACGGGTACGGTTGCCTCTTCCTGTAGTTTCCCAACTTTACATATCTTATAGTTGGTTATTTTCGAGGTGAGCCCTATACCTTGCCACGCTACCCTACGGATAAGATCATTTTGATGGAATTGGCAAGGCAACTAATGGCGGTGCAAGCGTATCAATCAACATTGCACAGGCTTGGAGTGGGGATTTCCTTACGTAATCCACTCAGCATTGGAGGGTACTCTTTGGATACAATGCCCAAGGCCAAAAACATGGAGTTTGAGCTTCAAGAGATCACTCTTAAGAAGTTCATGTCCAGGAGTTTCTTTGATTGGAGAGGCTTGAATGACAAGATGAGGAGGCAGTTTGTGCATGTGCATCGTCTTGAGGACCTCTGGATTGACCTGCGTACAGAGGTTGATAACAGAAGGTTAGATTACTGCAGGTTAACTACGAAGCAGATAGTGGACTTCAACTTTGTAGAGATTCCTGACGGAGTTGAAGATGATGGAGATGTCCTTGATTCGGACTATGAGAAACATAATGTGGAGGACTTGATTCTTCTGCCACCTTCATGGTCAGTGAAGGAGAACATGTCCATCTGGGAAAGATTTCAGCCCATCCTTGCTAACACGAACATTTAGCTGAAGAGGAGGGGTCTCAAGTGCATAAAGATCAAGCCAGGCAAAGGCTTTGATCCTGTTGGCCTGATCGGAGTAAGGTCAGAAATCAGAGGCAAAGGAAAGGATGGGACTTCTACATCTAAGGTTCAAACTATTCCGAAGCTTACCATCAAAGGAGACAGGGCTATAGTCAAGGCTCCTGAGATTAATATCATAGAACTTGAAAGGATACATGTTGAATCTAGCGAGGATGAGATTCATGAGGAGCTTGTTCCTAAGGTATCACGTTCCATGGACACATCAGTGATGACATCACTTCCAGATTCCACACTAGTATCAGATGAGTCTCCTAAGTCTCCGCCAGATACAGACGTGAATTCATTCTCCACGATGCATGTTACTCCTGTGGTTCTTGCTATGATTACACCTGCCATGCCCATCTCCTCGGTAGCTCCTACATGTACATCAAAGTATCAATATGGCAGCCTAGAGAATGTGTTTGACGCATACTCTACATTTCCCTCCATTTCTGATACACCTATGACATTGCTTGATACTAAAAATGCACAATTTGAGTAGTTCATGCCTGATTGCATGGAGTAGCCCAACACCAGTAGCGATTCAGACAGAAGCCCCTGCTATAATCGCTACTATTGCACAGGTGGAGACAATGACTACAACGGTTACTACATCAGCATTTGGTTCTTCTTTTTCTTTACCTCCGTGGTTGGGTTCTATCACTAAAAAGAGGAAGAAATAGGAAATTCCGCCTAAAGTTTTGATTTCAAGCAGGTCAACAAAGCCAAGACTCCAAAGAACAAAAAAGCAAAAATGATTTCTAAGGTCATGGTGGATGAGCATGATATCAAGTTTGCTGAGGTTGTTGAGCCACTTGTTGATAAGCCAACCGAAGAGCTACAAGCTACTGATTACAAGTTCACCAGAGTTGAACTTGGAAAACAAACACGGTTGGGGTGTTAGCAAGATGCAATTACTTTGCTTACACAAAGGAACGTCAAACTATGAGAGAAGAAGAACCGGTTGAAGGAAGAAAATGCATGTCTTATGGAAACAATTGAGAAGATGAACAACTCCTCACAACAAGTTGATCCCATCTCTTCCTTTCTCCTAGAAGAGCCCAACATATGCATTGAGCAACTTGAGCGAAAGGCCAAGGCTATTGATGACTAGTGCGGTCACTTGGAGTCACAGGTTGTGCAAGTGATTCGAGATGCATACAGGGTGTTGAGGCATGCCAGGGAAACTGTCAAGAGTTTAAATGAACTCCTTAGATCATTCAATCAACAATTGAAGGTGTTGGAGGAAGATTTAAATGTCTAGAGAACTATGCCAGACACTGATCTAGATGCACTGCGTGAGTGCGAAGCGATTTCCTCATTGGATATGTACTACGAGTTCTCACATTCGATGATCAACAAACAATAGGTCATTCAGGGATTAGTGACAGAGGTAAAAGCAGCTTTTAGCTTGTGCAGCGAACATAAGCGCATGATCAGTGATGGTTTCCAGGTGCTGACATGCAGAGTAATTGCTGAAAATGGCGAATTGGTTGAGGAGGAAGCTGTTATAACAGAGTTCGCGAGAGTTGTTCACCTAGAGCTTGAGGCGGATAGCTTTTATTTCAGCATGATTAATAAATTGACAAGCTACAAAGTTTTGTTGAGCCATCTTCAAAAGAACATTGGGGAGTACAACAGGGTCATTTCCAGGTGTGCAGGTACAATTCGTAAAACAACTATCATCACACAACATACAGGTGCACCGAATCCGGCTGTTGTACATGAGTCTCTTAGTAGATTTGAATCTTTTGTAAATGCTCTTTGAAGATAACTCCCGAGTGTCACAGACACTCACCTTTTCATACGCTTTCATAGAATAGGTGTAGTTTTTGTAACAGATTACATGTAGAAAATTTACCTGTATAGTAGTCTCATGTAATCAAGTTGCAAGTGCTTTAGGCCTTGTAACATTTACCTATATAGTAGTCTCATGTAATTAGGTTGCAAGTGCTTTAGGCCTTGTAACATTGAATAAGTTAAATAGAATCTTTTTGAATAAGTCAAATGTGGTTAAGGGTTTCCCTTTATTTCTCCACTTTTTCGTCTACTCCTCGCCTATATAAAGGAGTGAGCTCATTGTATGTTTTTTTATCTTTTGCATGTATTGTATGTTGAGATTGGAGCAAGAAGACTATGCTAAGATTTCTTGTATCTTGAAAACTTTGTGTTTCTTTGTGCAAGCCTCTTGAATTGAATAGATGAAACAAGAATTCCCAAACTCTGCATTGTGAATCTTGAAATTAATTGGTGTATTCTTATGTTGCATTGATTAATGTTTCCTAAATTCAATAAATAGTTACTCTTGTGTTAATCATTGGAGCATCCGATTCAGTTTCTTGAAGACTTTGTGTTTCAAGAGAAAGGATTGTTATAGTTAATAGTGGCTGTAATTACTTAAAGCTAAAGACTTTGAGCTTCCGTTTTCGGTGATTTTATTAAGTTTGAGGATATCCACTAAGAGACTTTGCGCCTTACTAGTTCTAATTGAATCCTAATTCAGAATGATCGCAAGAGACTTTGGGTTCCTATTCTTATTCCACCAAAATATAAAAGTAGATTGTTGTCTTTAGAGTTGTTCTTACGTCAACCGCCAAGCCATTGGTATTATCGTTGCAGTAGATACCTTTTGCTAGATTGGAAAGTTGTTCTTATGTATGAATCATTTCTGAAAAAAGAGAAATTGATTAAGAAGAACCGCCCTTTGTTAATTTTAGTTAGGTCTCTGTTGAAGCCACCTACGGTAAGAAGAGAGTCTCCCCTATTGCTGAGAGGAGAGAGAAATCTCATTCAACGTTGTCTAAAGTCACAATTTTGTAAGTTGTAGTCATAGTGACTTACATAATTTTTAGCCAACAAGAGATACTATTGAAATTCCTTATAAACTTTTTGTAAAAGCTAGCCAAGCCATGAAAAGATCTTACCTCAGTAGTACTCCTTGGAGTAGGCCATTCAAGGATAGCCTTCACTTTCTCTGAGTCCATTTTAAGACCATCTGCTGAGACAACAAATTCCAAATACACTAACTCCTTCACAAAACTGCACTTCTTCAAGTTAATCAACAACTTTTATTCCCTTAACTTCTCAAAGACCCTACAAATATGCATTACATGCTCTTCCAATGTCTTACTGAAGATCAAAATATCATCCAAGTAAACAATAACAAACATACTCAAAATTCTTTCAATACCTCGTTCATGAGCTGCATGAATGTGCTCGGTGCATTGGTTAGCCCAAAAGGCATGACTAACCACTCATACAAGCCCTCCTTTGTCTTGAAGGTTGTCTTCCATTCATCTCCTTATCTAATTCGGATTTGGTGATATCCACTCTTCAGATCTATCTTTGTGAAGTACTCAGCTCCACTCAAGTAATCCATAATGTCATCCATCCTTGGCAAGGGAAACCTATACTCGATAGTAATCTTATTGATAGCCCGAGAATCTGTACACATCCTCCATTCTCCATTTTTCTTTGGTGCTAGTACTGCTGGTAGAACACAAGGACTTAAAGTCTCTCAAATCGACCCCTTCTGCAACAACTCTTGCACTTGTCTATTCAATTCTTCACTCTCTGCTAGAGTCATTTTTTGGGCTTCCTTATTTGGGAAACTGGCTCCATGAATCAAGACCATTTGATGACTAATCTTTCTTATTGGTGGCAATCCATCAAGTACATTATCAAAACAATAATGTGAAACTCATCCAACAAATCTGCAACTTCCACATGTACATCTTCTACTTCCTCTTTATCAATCTTGGAATTAAAGAAAAACACATATGTTCATGCCTCATGCCTTCTAGAAACTTCCTTCCATCAACTAAACAAATTCTTGCATTACTACATACTTTTTCCTCTATTTCCTTCAATGGATTCAACTTGTGTCAGATTCCATCCTTTGTCAAAGAATACGTATTTGCATACCCATCATGTACTACACGACGATCAAATTGTCATGGTCTCCCTAACAACATATGACAAACATCCATAGGCATAATATCACATAATACCTCATCATGATAGTTTCCAATTTTGAACTTTACCAGACATTGTTCATTGACCAAAGCCTTGTGATCCTTCTGCAACCAAGCAATCTTGTAGGGATTCAGATGCTTCCTTCTCTCTCTAACTTCAATTTATCAACCATTTCTTCTGAAACAAGGTTATCAATACTACCACTATCAATAATGACATTGCATACTTTACCATTACAAATACACCTTGTGCGAAACAAATTCCTCCTTTTCTCAGCTTCCTTCTCATCATTTATTAAGGCTCTTCTGGTAACAAGGACCTCTCCTCTTTTGGCATCTTTAGAATGTGACAACTTGGCATCTTCATCTACATGTGCAACTTGCGCATTGTCGTTTGGTCTTCTATTTGTTCTCCCTTGATGTTGAGGACACTCATAAGCTCTATGTCCTCCGCAATGGAAACACGTCCCATGAAAACATCCTCTTCCTGGTCCTTGCCCTCTTCCTCTTCCTCTCTAATCTTTGTTATTTTGATCACGAGGGTGATAGAAATTATTTCCCCTCTGGTTTTGATTGCTACTTGAGTCACCATTCTTCTTCTGATCTTCATTTCGGCCTCCATAAGACCGTCTACTAGGCTTTCCACCACGACCTCTTCCTGTTTGTTCTCTCAAACTTCTTGTTTAGTTTTTCTTCTACCTTCAAATCAAATTGATATGCATCTTCAATGGTAGACATTCTTACCATTATCAACTCTTCTTGAATACTCGGCCTCAACCCATTTATGTAACGAGTAACCTTCTTGTTGGCTTTAGAATGACCTGTTCTGATAAGGACTCGATAGAACTCTTCTGCATATTGCTGGACAGATTTTCCTGCCTACTTCAACCCTTGCATTTTCTTCAGCAAATCAAGCTCGTAGTCAACAAGAATGAACCGTCTCTTCAATTTTTCCACCATTCGATACCATCTTGCTATCTTCTCCTTCCCCTTTCCATTTCTCTACAATTGAACTTCTTTCCACCAAATTTTTGACCTTTCAACTTGGCCTTTGCAAATCTAACCCTCTTAGGATCTTCTATTTCCTCATACTCAAAGTACTCTTCCATATCATTGATCCAATTGATCAACTCTTTCGGATTAAGATTTCCAGAAAATGTAGAAACTTCAATCTTTGCTCTTTCCAATCTTGGAAATGGCCCTCAAAAACCTAGTTTCATCAGGATCCCTAACTATTTCTTTCTCTTCTTCAAACTGTCCTTCTTCTTCAGATTCATCCTCACTTTCATCTCTTCCCCTAATATTAGCTCCTCTACGCAGCTCCTCTTGCAGCGCTTGTACTTGCCTTTGGAGGGCTCTAAAACCCTCTTCTGTCACACCCGCAACTCTTCCACCATGGTTCCTTCATGAAGGCATTTTCTGTACTTATCTCTCGGACCCACAACCACAATCCTGATGCAAACTGCCTCACGTTCGGCAATCTGTGTACACACTCAGGAACTTCTGCTCTGATACCACTTGATAAAGGGTACTCCCCTTATTCAACCAAACTCACTCAACACAACAAGGAAATAAATAAAAAATTGCAAGAATAGAATAATGGAAAGAAGAAAACACTTGTTTTCTATTATCTTTAATGAAATGACATTACAATGTTCAGAAAAAATAACATGCTACAACCACATGGGCATTTTCATTATAATAATTTGCAAGACATCCACAATCTATATTTTCTGGAACTGAGCCCTAAAACCCCCTTCTTCCCTATATAAGTAGCACAATTAACCACCTTAGAAGATTCTGGAAAGTGAAATTTTTCCATTTTGGTGCCCAACGGTTCAATTTCCCGCCTAAAGTGATCTTTTTCTCTTCCTTTTGTATTGAAACTGGAGTCTCAATGGTGAAACTTTTGACAACCATAACTTGTGAACCGTTGAATCGATTGGCTATTATAGCTCCATTTTGGAAACCTCTCGAAGCACTCTACAACTCTAAGTCAGCAAAACATTAGCTAATCAAAGTTTGACCCCCTTTCGAAGCCTCTAAAGCCTTCAAAACTGAGTATAAAGTTTTTGTACCACCTTGCCAAAGCAGAAAATTCAATATCTTCAAAACCAGACTTGATCTTGCCATGAAACTTTACCGGCAGGCTTATTTATCCAAAATGAACCTTCAGGGAAGCAATTAGGACAATCTGTGCTCAAATGAACAATCTACTAAAAATAGTAAACTTGCCAAAAATAGTAACCCTGCCCAAAGATTGCCCTATTGAAACACTAGACAATATTTTTTGGTGATGCAAGATTGCTCTTACACCTTGGATGCTCCTGCATCACTCAACCACAACTAGATGAGAATTCATGATGAATCAACCACATCTAGATGAGAATCCATGACGACTTCACATTCCAACATTAAATACACATTAAAAGTTACAATTGTTTAACTATCTGATTCATGCCAAGTCCGAGTCTCAATACTATGCTTGAAAAGTTTCATTCTTAAGTTTTGAAATTAAAAAAATGCGCTATTTTTTTTCTTTGTATGATTGTACTTTATTTGCTCCAAAAATGGTTAATGTTTGGCACCCACCATAGTGGCTACCATTGGATGATCCACTTCTGCTAGAGGGTGATAGTGACTCAGATGGTTCTGAGTCTTTGGATATTGATAGCTTGAATGAGGCTTAGTTCATAGACTGTTCTATTTTGATGTTTGAGACTTGTGGATAAATGTTTGAAACTTTTGGATATTAGTAGACCATGGTTTTTTTGATGTTTGAGACTTGTTATAATGCTATATTGAAATTTATTATGCTGTTATACTACTGCTCTCATGGTTTATTTACATATTGATATTTGTTGTTATCAGTTATTGACATATCTCACTCTTTCTCTCTCTCTCTCTACAATATTTTAATATATTTTGAAAAATTCATATATATATATATATATACACACACACACATACATACATATATACATACATACATATAAAATTGTATATCGCCATCCCTTGTCATCCACTAAAAATGGCCCTCTAAGGTCCTGGAAATGCATCCCTTGCAGTCCCCCTGTCACCATCCCTGGAAGGTATAAAGAGAATAAGAAATTAACATGCAAGACATCAAATAGGAATAAGAACAAAATAGTAATTCAGATAATTAATTAAGGATCAATCAGAAGGATTGTCCATTGAATCAGGAAAGTCTGAAAAGTAACCAGCAATATACATATACATGTATAGTTTTAGCCAGTTCCTTAAGCATTACTGGATAAGATTTTTCAAGGGTTCAATTGCAATCCACCAAGAATATTAGGAGTAGTAATTATTCACTTGATTTCCTACAACCAATCATATCTGGGATTAGTGAGGAAACTTGTTAGGAAGATGTAGTAGACCGGTACCCTCAATTAAGTAGACCACCCCAAGTTGATTTGCTTGTGGGCCAAGGAGTTAAATTGTCTTGGTTGGATGTTCCAGCCCTTGGGCTTAGATGTGGTTATAAAGTCTCTTGACGCCCTATCGTGCTTTCCCCTCAAATCCCTGATATGGTTGGCTGTTGTAAAAAAGCTGTAGTGTAGATCCAAATGCATTTAAGAGATGTTTATCAATAGGAATCATCACGATCATTTCGTTGATGTTAATTGATTATTTCTTTTAAGTTGTGTAATTCAGTTATAGAATACTCTTTGTAAATAAGTCATATTGTTGGAATTGTTATTTTGGGCAAAAATCATGTATATCCCAAAAGGGGATGTTACATACATATAACTTAATGCTCATAGAGATGTTAGAGAAATTGGGGTAGAAACTGGTACCACATCCTAATCCTTACCAAGTTTTATGGTTGTAGAAAGTTCAATAGATGATTGTTAAGGGGGAACACTTACATTCTACATTGGAGGTTACTTTGATGAAATTCAGTGTGACAAGACCATTGAAGTACGATTTTTTATCATCCATAATGGGAAAAAGAACACCTTTATCATCACAAAGAGTGGAAGTTTGAATTGCTACTATTGAAGGCTGAAGAAAAAGCTGTAGACAATAAGGTAATGTTCTTGATTGCTAAAAAGTTTCTCAAGGAGATTATAAATTTACAAGAATGTTATGGGTTGGTAGTTAAGTCTGCGTCAATGGATAAGAATAAGCTTCGTAGCTTTGAAGATCCAAAAATTTAAGTGCTACTAATGGAATTTAGACATCATGGATATTGGAAACTTGAAGGGTTTCTGCTAGTATATAGTAATTCACATTGTATGGTTTTGATTCTAGGATCTAATTTGCCAAATAAGGCTCTACATAGGATGAGCTTTGACGTGAGCATTGAGTTGAATAGACAAGTTGAGGAATTGTTAAAAAGATGTTTGATTAGGTTGAAAGAAGGGAGGTGAATGGAGGATGTGTATAGACTCCGTACTGTAATGCACAAGTTTTCATTAATGTATGGATGATCTAATGGATTGTCTATTTGTAGCACGCTACTTTTCCAAAATTGATCTCAAAAGAAGTTACTATCAAATCAAGATTGTAATAACCATCCTCCGTTTTTTTTTAAATGTTAGCTCAATTGTAAATGAAATGCATAACAACTCCTTTTCCACTTTTTGATCACCCAAATCTCAGAATGTGCAAGATGAGAGCATACTTCTTTAGTGGGAAAGCTTAAAAATATTGTAAAGTAAAGAAAACTCCTTCCATATGTCTACTGGTGGACGATTACAACAAACCACTTATCTAGTGGTGTAAGTATCAACAACAAACAAGTGTGAATCACTTGCAGTACTACCATCCAATGTTACAATCAATGTTACAAGAATTAGACTCGTCTGGAACTCAAACTCGACACCCAAACTTGGCAAAAACTTGGCAAATTGAAAAACCCAAGAAATTAAAATACTCTTAAGGATTTAAAACTTGTTTCATGCACCCTTTACTAAATAAAACTTAAAGACATTAATTTCATCCAAGAGAAGCTACTTTGAACACATACGCAAGTATACATTGATCAGATAAGTATAAAAGAAAATTTTAGCTGGAGAAAATAACTCGTAAGATTTATAAATAGTATCAAATGTCTACAAAATTCATGGAATATGAAATCCATGGCATGAAAAGTTCCAAACAAATATCAAAACAAAAGTCAAAGTCTATTTCTCAAGCTTTAAAGGAGCCTAATCACTCGGCACCTCAGTCCTCCTATGTGTGCATTTAAGATAACTCCTAGATGATGCTGCAACAATGATACCTGCTTGTGTCTCAGTCTCAAGCTCAATGGCAAGATAATCCTTGATTGCGGCTTTGACTAAGAAGATGCAAATAGTTGCAACAAGGGATAGGTACTATGTAGATTTTATGATCATGATTCATCATTGTCCTATTACTTGCTTAGACTTATAAGCTGATGGGGGTTGGGGGCAACACCAAAACGAGTTTGAGGGTAGCACCCCTCACGTGGGTCTTGGGGTAAGAGAGAGAGAGAGAGAGGGGTAGAGAGATAGATCTAGATCTTGGGGTGAGAGAGGAGAGAGTGAGATAGAGAAAGGTAGAGAGAGGGGATTGAGAAGGAGTAGTAAGGAGAGAGATAGGTCTAAAGTTTAGGTGAGATAAAGAGAGTGAGATAGAGAGAGTGAGGGAATGCTGATAGGAGCTTGTTGATTACTGAAATTTGATTAAGTTTGAAAATTATAAGATTTTCTAAACCCTAGAATCTCCATTACAACTTCCATAGATTTGAAACAACTCTTAAACATCCTGCCAATATATCCATAAAATATAACTTAAAGTATAAGAAATACTTAAATGTTATATCTATGTATATATTCTGATCATATTTACAAGACCCAAACTCGGCTTGGATTTCGCAAACTGATTTTGTACTTGGACTCAGACTCAACGCCCAAACTCGACAAAGAATCTGCAAATTGAAAAAGCCAGGAAATTTAAAGATTTTTAAGGATTTAAAACTTGTTTCATGCATCCTTTAATAAATAAACCTTAAAGACTCAACAATCTCATCAAATAGAAGCTACTTTGAACACATACACAAGTTTACATTGATTATTCCTTTAGTTAGAGATACTAAGTTCTTAATTCATGTTTGGTGTACATTGTGGAAGAAGATGGGCAGACAATTAAATTATAGGCCTGCATACCATCCTTAGATGAATGGCCAAACTGAGGTTGACAATAAGAGTCTTGGTAATCTATTAAGAAGTTTGATAAGGAACAAACTGCATAATGGAATTGTGCACGCTAAATTTGTGTTCAATAACTTTGTGAATAGGTCTACAGGCAAAAAACCATTTCAGATTATTTATGGGACATCTCCTAAAAGTGTTACAAATTAATTTAAGATTGTAGATGAAGTATGCATTACCGTAGAAGATGGGCACACAATTAAATTATAGGCTTGCATCCCATCCTTAGATGAATGGCCAAACTAAGGTTGACAATAGGAGTCTTGGCAATCTATTAAGAAGCTTGATAGGGAACAAACTGCATATTGGAATTATTCAAGCTAAATTTGTGTTCAATAACTTTGAGTAGGTCTACTGCAAAAACCCATTTCAGATTATTTATGAGACATCTCTTAAAAGTGTTACAAATTAATTTAAGATAGCAGATGAAGTATGCATTACCGTAGATAAGATAAATTTATTAATGTCCAACAAGAGACCAACAAGGGTCTAGGGGACAGGAAATGTATAGCAAAGGAGTAGCGAACCAAAAGACCACAAAACAATGGCTGGGGAAGAAAGCAAGCAAGAACAAGAAATAGAAAAGAGAGCAAGAAAATGAAGTGCCAGGAGAAAACGCATAGAAAGGACTAAGGCTCTTTTTCAGGTAAAAAGAAAGTCAACACAGAAGGATAGTGATCCAGGTGAGCAGGGGCCCTGAGTCGCCGTTGTGAACTGCTGGAGATGTGTCGCTGACAAGTAGAGGTGCTGTGGGGTCTCACTGATTTGGAGTGACTGGTAGTGGGGGCATCACGAGGCCGCTTCGAACCCCGCAACGGAGATGAGGACAAGAAGGCCGTAATGAGCTGGTCGGATATCTGTCTCTGAGGAAAAAGAAGCTGTAGAGTATGCGCGCGGACTTGGGCAGTCTCACGGAGATAAAGTGTGAGGAATCTCTAATCAGTGTAGCTGAAGAAAGTAGTTACGGAACTGCACCCCCTGAATAGGCAGTAGAATCTCCCTTTGATCTCATAGTAAGTAGGGCAACAAAAGATAAAGTGTGTCTTGGTCTCAATCTCGGCCAGGGAGCATAGCCTGCAAATCCGATCCTCTCTGTCAATGTGATGATCAGTCTGGGCCCGAAGGCGGTGAGAATCAACCCTGAAGGATCCCAACGAGATGCAAAGAGCATGGCACCAACGCTGAGATAAGTATCTAGGACGAACAATGATCCCATCTGGGATGTCAAGAAAGTGCTCGGCGTAAAAATCTATCCTTGGGCGCAGACCCCCATGTGGACTGATCCAAGTCATGGTGATATACCGCCTATAAATGTCAAGTCTGACATGTCTGTTCAACTCCTGTCTGGAAGGGAGAAGGTGAGCCAGAGTGTCTAGAGAGAACTGGTAGGGGGTAAATGATCAATGTCAATCCCGATGGAACCAAGGAGGGATGAGGCCTGGGCATACCAGCAACGGGCTTTGGAGGAGGGATCCACCTTGGCGAGCGCCACCGAAGAAAAGTAGGCCAAGTAGGAATATCTGTGGTGACCGTTAGTGGAGTCGGCAAAACAACGGAGCCGGTGGATGAACCAAACCAGATCAAAGATGGTCCCCAATCTGAAGGGGTGAGCCCCGAATTTGGCCAAAATGATGTTGTGAGATGTGGACGGAGGACATCTGATGATACACCTGAGAAAGATAGTCTGAACACGCTTGATAGAGGCCCAATCAGAATCCAGGAGGGACGGCCCCCAAACAATAGAGCCATAAAGAACTGTAGGTCTAACTAAGGAGTCCAATAGAGATAACTTGGACACGGTGTCCTGAAAATGATGACTGAAACACTGTCTCTCTAACATGGCAAGGGAACCCATACCCTTACTAATCCTGGGCAGAATGACGGGTCTCAGGCTGAAGTGAGGGCCGGTGAACTTGACTCCAAGATAGGTATAAGAAGTAATCTCAATCTCTAGGCCCTGATAGAAGAAGTGGAGATGCGAGGTCTTTAGGCAGTTGAATACCATGACTCGTGTTTTGCTCAGATTCACCACCAACCGTCTCAAGTCACAAAAAGATGCCAAGCTGTCAAGAAGTCTCTGAAGACTCTCAGGTGAGGAGGCAAGGAGAATCACATCGTCGGCAAAGAGGAGAATGGAAATAAGAACTTGGTGCAGGTAGCAACCATCACCCGGGAGTGAGGAATCTCTGAGAAAAGCCTCGAGCTCATCAATGTAAATGCCGAACAAGGTGGGGGAAAGGGGGCATCCCTGTTTCACCCCAATAGTGCTCTGGATCGGATCGGAGAAGCCCTCGTAAGACCTGAATCTTCCCTCAACATGCTCATATAGTCTCATGATAGCTGTCAAAAGAGTCTCTGAAATCCCGATATCTCTAAGTCTCTGGAAGAGTGCGGTATGAGGGACGGTATCAAAAGCCTTACGAAAGTCAATGAAGCAACAATAGACATTCGCAGAGCGGTGACGAGCCTCCTCAATAATCGCCCGCAAGGTCAGGATATGGTCCATGGTCTGGTAATCTGTCCGGAAGCCAGCTTGGCCTCTAGCCCTGCAATCTCTCCTGTCCAACTCCCTATTAAGAATAGTATACAATGCCGTTGCGTAGAGTTTGGCGAAAGTGTGCCCAATCATGATGGTCCTGTAGTTGCTGGGGTCGGAGACAGGCCCAGCCTTGTGAATCGGGTAGATCAAGTGTCTCATCCAAGACTCAGGGAAGCCGGTGCAAACAACTCTATTAAAGAGTGTCGGAAGATAGGAGCTCAAAACAGGGATACCGAGCTTGAAGAGCTCAGCTTGAAAATTGTCCACATCGGCTGCCCTACTGCATCTCATGAATTTGACGGCCTCGTAGATGCTGGAAGTGGTGAAGATATGGCAATGAGGGGGGGTGAGGTGGAGA
>MU228320.1:3165731-3183267 GCA_018584345.1 Thuja plicata | reverse complement strand
TCACCTGTGATCTAGTGAGATCCTCATCAAGATAAATCTTAGACGGGAGAGAAAATAATTTTCTCTTCGCTCTAAGAACCCGCAATCTATCATGCAAAGAGAGAAACCTGATAACAAGAGTCCCATCGAGACATACCCAACATCTGTCAAGTGAAATATCGTGGATGTCGAGCTGATCCTTGAGAAAGGATTCCCCAGCAGAGAAAGGATCAGCAGTGGGGGGAGACCACGAACACGCAGATTCAGCTCATGTGTCTGTCTCACACGCTCGTCGTTCATCTTACCCTGAATCAACTTCTCCACCCCAAATAGAGGTGCAGCAATAATTGTGTTATCACAAATAGAAGCCCAAGTTTTTACCTTCTCCTCGGTCTCGGTCATTAAAGTTGAGTGTTTAGCCACTATGTCTGCTTGTGCCGTTTTGCAGTTGTGAAATCCTTCTAAACTCCCAATAACCGATTCCAGGTTTGATTTTATCCCTGCTATTTCTGAAGTGAAAATAGATGAAAAGCTATGCAGAAGCTATTTTAATTCCGACATCGAGGTGGATAGACTTTGTACAGTGGTATGGAGCTGGGAGTTTTCAGCCTCGAGCTTCAAAATACAGTCATGTAGCCTCTGGTAGGTGAGCAAAGGCGTCTCTCCCAAATCTCCTGTCATGGCGCTACAGTAAGTGATAACCAACAAATACTGAACTCCAGTCGCAGTTCGTTGACAGCAACTCAAACGGTCACACGCGGCTTCATGGTGGTCTGCAAGCTCGAAAGGGGATGCTAGAACTTCTTACCGCAGCCTGGGAGTGAAAACTACGGACACGGCTTCATGTCCATCGTAACATGCTTGAAGCCCAACCGGTGTGGTGGCTTGGGTGGCAAGGTAGATACGTATCGCGTGTAAGATATGCGTGGCACTTAGTCAGATGCACGGGCATAACGGTAGGCTGCTGATCTCCCACGGTGGCCGCTACAGGAACGGTGAATGGCGCCACAAGAACGAAGGAAGAAAAGTACGATGGCAGGAAGGATGGAGGCCATGACAAACACCAAGCCATGACAGGAAGGAAGGAAGCCGCGATAGGGAGGATGGAAGCCCGCAGCAGGAAGGATGGAAGCTGCGACAGACACCAAGCCGCACAATTATAGGCTTGCATACCATCCTTAGATGAATGGCCAAACTGAGGTTGACAATAGGAGTCTTGGTAATCTATTAAGAAGTTTGATAGGGAACAAACTGCATAATGGAATTGTGCAAGCTAAATTTGTGTTCAATAACTTTGTGAATAGGTCTACAGGCAAAAAACCATTTCAGATTATTTATGGGACATCTCCTAAGAGTGTTACAAATTAATTTAAGATTGCATATGAAGTATGCATTACTGTAGAAGATGGGCACACAATTATATCATAGGCTTGCATACCATCCTTAGAGGAATGGCCAAACTGAGGTTGACAATAGGAGTCTTGGTAATCATAGAAGTTTGATAGGGAACAAACTGCATAATGGAATTGTGCAAGGTAAATTTGTGTTCAACTTTGTGAATAGGTCTACAGGCAAAAAACCATTTCAGATTATTCATGGGACATCTCCTAAAAGTGTTCCAGATTAATTTAGGATTGCAGATGAAGCATGCATTACCGTAGAGATTAAAGACTCTGCCCAATACATGAAAGAAGTACATGGAGAATTTAAGAAATGATTGGAATTGAGTAGTGCCAAGTATAAAGCCAATGTAGTTATCCGTTAAACATAGAAAAGAGAGGACTTACTTAGAAGGGGAGTTAGTCATGATGCACTTGAGAATGAAAAGGTTTCCTACGGGAACTTATAATAAGTTGAATTCCAAGAAGATTGGTCCTTGTAGCGTTTTGAATAGATATTCTGAAAATGCTTATGAAATTGAGTTGCTTGAAGTTTTGGATATCTCAGTGATATCTCAGTGATTTTCAATGTTGATATATACTCTTAACATGGATCTAAATATATTTTTGGTAGCACATACTTATTGCAAGAACCTAATTGGAAGCAACAAGTGCATGAAAGGTAGTAAGAGGCAACAATGTATGTTTTAGATATGCATATAAACAAGAGATCTGAGAGAAAGGAGTACAATAATATCTTTTTAGATGGAAGGGGGAAGGACCAAAGTAGGCTATACAGATCCAAATAAGATGTATGCCAACTTGGGAGGTTGAATCGATTTTCCTCATTTCTATAATTTTGAGCACTTGGCTCAAAAATTTTGTTATCTAAGGTGTTTTGATGTAGGAGCATCCTAGCTATTGAGCAATTTTCCATCACCAAATTTTTTTTTTCACATTTTGTAGATTTTTCTTTGTATCTGTAGATGTTTTGTACTTGTTGCAGCTTCATTTTTTGACCACACGCATCTAATTGTGAACATAGAGTTACAATGAGTCATTCTACTATGCAATATTGCATATTATGCATGAAGCCTACAAATTGTAATGTGAATATCTTGCAGGCACCTTGGATATGTCCATGTGTCCTATTTGTATATTTCTGCATTATTGTAAGCAATGAGGGAACCTAATTGGGTCACACACCAATTTAATTCAATTTCATGCCAAATGCAAGGTTTCCTATTTGAACATTGGTCCTAGGGAGGTTCAAAACTGAAGCTGCTCTGAGCCCCAAAGAGGGAACCTATTTGGGTTGTGCAACAATATAGTTGAATTTTATGCCAAATGTAAGGTTTCCTGATTGATCATTCGTCCTAGGGGAGTTCAAGGTTGAGGCTGCAGTCCCAAATCTGATGATCGTGCTACACTTAAGAAGGGGTCATTTTACAAGTCACAAGAGGGCGTGCTCAATTCCAAAGAAAGTTAAGAGATGAAATGATTTAATATTAGTCGCATGGTTCCTTATGATAGGGCTTTGTACCATGTTTTGGTTGGCACCACCTTACTACAACTTGGTTTTCTATAAAAACGTGGCAGATTAATTGAAAATGAGTGGAAGGAGAAGGAAAATTATATTGAAGATCAGAGACTAGAAAGGACTGAGAATCTTGGCATGTGCATGTTATTGTAATCATTTATCAATTGTAATACATACATACCGCTAGTTCACACCATCTTATTATTCTTTTTTGGGTTTCTTTTCTATAGGATTCAGTTTCTATTGTGTACTCTCGCATCTTTTGGTATCCATGCTACCTTGTTATATAATCTTTCATTAGACCCTTCATATGTGACCACATCATCATAACATGTGCAATAGATCATTTAAGAGATTCAAAGGCCATGCTATGCCTATAGGTATCCATAATCCTCTAGATGGCTATTGACAAGCAAAAACCAACCAATCTTCAGAGACAAAGTTAATCAAAGTTTGTGTGGAACTATAATTACCACTAGAGAAAAATCAAAGATTTAATCACTAAATCATAACTGTAGCCATCACAAGTTAGCATTATATTTCAATTATAATATAGGCTATAACAGTTCAAAAGGGCAAATAAGGGAGCCGACAGATTCCACACATCTTGGTGAGAGACTGTAATCCTTGACTCTACATCTCCAACATGGTTAGGTAGGCTTAAAATTTGGACACCATGGCCACCATACTGAATCAATAATCTGAGTTCAATGCTAGCTGA
Source organism: Thuja plicata (assembly GCA_018584345.1). Taxonomy (NCBI): domain Eukaryota; kingdom Viridiplantae; phylum Streptophyta; class Pinopsida; order Cupressales; family Cupressaceae; genus Thuja; species Thuja plicata. The sequence continues at coordinate 3,179,648 of MU228320.1, read as the reverse complement.
TCAATATCTTCTTACTTACTCTGCTTTTTATCAAGTAAAATGGACAGAGCATGCTCATCATCTAGCACTGCCCTTCCTGAATAAATTGGTGCAATTTGAATTACTTGCTTGTTCTTGTCATTTTCAGGACATTATGGGAAGACATAGTTGCATCAACATTAGGTAGCAATACTTCCACAATATTCCTCTTCCTGGGAGCCAGCTTTCAACCCTGCAAATATTAATCAAGATTTAGAGCCAGGGAAAAAACAACCATTTGCTTATGAACTTGGGGGTTCTTCTTCTCTCTCAGCCCTTTTTTATCTTTGATGATTTGAAGCTATCAGAACCTTCTCACATTCCTTCTACTATGTTGCCACTGTGGCACACCTCTTACCCTTTTTGTCTTAGATCTCCGACCAATCTTCTTTAGCCTTTACATGACAATCAAACTCTTAATTCGGTAAATCTGATAAATAGACACACTCACTTTTACAAACACTGATGAGATTTTGTGGGCATGTACTACCTGACCAAATCATCCACATCACCTTCCTTTTATGAAGGATGTTTTATCTTAATAAAGACATGAAATTATAATTTATCTCATTTGGTTATTGCTTCCAAGCCCCACAGGCACCTCAAACTTCCACACTTGGATTTGTGGGCCAGCCTCTTATTCCTGCTTCAAATGCAATAAAGAAAATGAATGACTAAAATATTTCTTAACATAGATTGCCTCTTATAGTAGGATATTAAGTTTCCAACTTGGGATTCCTTTGATCATCCCACATTTGATGATGATGGCAAAATATCCTACCAATAAATTCTGCATCCTTTCAATATCCATGTTTATTCCTTTGTTTAAGACCTCTTCTTCTGATATTTTATTGGTACATTTATAAATCAGCAAGAAAGAAGACCTTGAGATTTCTTTCATTGTTTTGGATAATGCTTCTCCTGTGTGCTCCTCAGAAATTTTCTTTGTGTACTCATCAAAAATTAACTTGGAAATGCCTTTGAAGATTTACGTGAAGATTATTTCTTGATATATTAGATTTGGTAAATTCAATAATTTTTTAATTTAAGTTTAAAATTTGATGAGTGCAGGTTTGAGGAGATTCTGATCAGTTGATTTGTTCTATGTATGTACACAGGTCTATGCATTAATATTATGGAAAAATCTAGGAGGAAGTTAACTACTAGAAGGAAGTTAGCAACATGCTGCACACTTCTTCTTGACAAAGGGTACTAAGAGAGCTATTACAATGTCTTTACAAGTAGCATTTATTATTTCTTCCATTAAGGATTTAGTTTTACTCTGTTTTGTTTTTTCTTTTTCATATTCTTTTCTAATAATAATTATTTTGACAATAAACTGAATGGTTTTCTTCTTGCTTTTTCTGGGAGCTGGTTATCCAACTATGTATTAATTGTTTGTCAACTTTGGGTAGTTATAAGTGTCGGTTGGTTGACGGTAGTGTTCCTCTTGGCAATTGTCAGGTCCTTTAAATAGATTGTGTATTGTCAAGGAAATTGATAAGATCTAGTCGGATTGACTCTAATCCTTGGCTGACCATCTTTGGTCTTCTTGAATAATTTCATGTGCAAATCAAGATATTGTTTTCTTTTGTATATGGTATGTATTGTCATCTCTATTATTATTTCATGTATTTATTTTATTAGAAAGAGAATTGAATATTTGTGTGTTGTTCGCCACAAGATGGTCAAGACTCAAGACCATGAGAGTAGGTAATCTTTAAGGATCGTCAAGCAAAGGAAACAAAGGATAAAATTTTGAGAAACACTTGAGGAAAATACAACTGTATGATTCCCAAGTTGGAGCCCTTCTCAAGAATGCAATCAAGTTGAAAATTCAAAACAACCTTCTCTAGACATGGGAGACAAAGTCATGTTCCTTCACATAATTGTACAAGAGTATCCTTTGAGGCATTGAAAGGTTGTAATTTGAAGGAGAAGAAGTCGAACCAGGGGTGTATAAAAGGGAATTTGAAGGCGAAATTGTTGGACAAAACCAGAGATCATCTACATTTCACTTTGCACAATTGGAAAAAACTTCAAATTATAACGATAATATTATTGTATTTGAGAGATAATCTTATATTCATACCAAGATGGCTTTTATAAATACTACTCAACATGTAACTATCCAAACTACCTCAACAGAAATAACTCCCAACTAACTATAAAATAAATAAGTCACTAAGGTCCGGATGCTCATTCGGTTTACACACTCACTCAAATCTATGACAGCACTTTGTTTGAATAATGAACTGATTCATGAGAGAAGTCTTGAATAAATTGGCGCAAGTTGGGTTCTTTTATGGAGTGCAAGCATTTTAAACGAGGAGGAATTCAATAGATATAGCGCTTGGAACCAAGAGGGCATGGTATCTATTGTCATAAATCCTCTATCTCAGAGACTCAACTTCAAATTTGTAACATTCCAAAATATTTTGTTTGGTCCATACCTTAAACTCTCAAAAAAACTTCCAAATTATGGTATGTTTTATTTCAAGGATGCAAGTGACCGGGGTATAGAGAAAACTGAAAACAATATAGAGGAAGAGAACATTCTAGGCGAGTAGGAAGAGATTAAATACAACGCCACTAAAATATTGAAATATTGGTGCAACTTCAAGAAGTAAACACTTAAAAAAAAGACTTGACTCGTTCTCTTTTTCCATATAGGACATAGCTCTCAGACATATTTAATGCAGCCTTCGAACCGCTTGCAACAGATACACCAGATGTTTGGCATCAAACTATCTTCAAATGCCTAGGCAAAGGAATTTTGCCACACTCCAACTATACACATATGCGCATGAATATATTGGGCTTCACCTTTGCAAGATTTCTCATGACTTCTTATTGTAAACACCTTCTTCCATTTGCTACATAGGTACAAAAACTGCTTACGCTCTGGTACCAAAATGTTGGAGAAAACTAAAGATCATCTAGATTTTACTTTGCACAATTAAAAAAACTCAAACTATAACAATAAAATTGATTTATTCGAGAGACAATATTACATTCATACCAAGATGGCTTTTAGAGAGCCTTCTCTACATGTAACTATCTAGACTACCTCAATGAAAGTAATTCCCAACTAACTATAAACTAACACAAGTCACTAAAGTGACTTAATTAATGTAAACCTTAATATTCTAACACAAACAAGTGTGCGAAAGGTTAAATCTAGAGGAGAGTTGAAGCTTCATTAATGGCCGAGAGTACAAGAGAAGCACCGAAATATCCAAATCAAAACTCCATAGCAAGAAGATTCCAAGTGCTAGATTTGTATCAAAATAAAACCATGGTAAGCTCTATTAGATAAAAGCAAAAGTTGCCCAAGTTTATAGGAAATGTATCAGAGGATCTTGTATGACACTATAAGACTTGTGAAACAATTTGGACAACAAATGGGCAAGATGATAAAACAATTTGGCTATGATCTTTTCCAACCACCATGCAAGGCTTAGTGATTGATTGGTATGCAAAAATTGACCAAGCCTCCATAAATACATGGGAGAGATCAGAGAAGGCCATCAAAGAAGAGTTTAAATTGCTTTGCAATAATAATGATCAAGGTAAACACAAAAATGTACAAGCTTATAATCGTTGACTTAAAGAATTGTTAATAAAATTGGAGTTAGAATCGGCTAAAGTTTTAAAAAGCAGTGGTTCATTGAAGGTCTACTTTTGTCATTAAGGAAAAAAGATGAAGGTAGTACCACCCTCATCCTATTATGAAGCCTACAATCAGGCAATGGACATCGGAAATGAAAATAACACGTCCTAGCTTAGTAAAAGAAAAACAGAGGAAGATAGAAGTTTGGATGACAACAATGACAATGAATCAAGAATGGTACAAGCACTCTAGAGGGACATGCTTTGAATGATGAAAGAAATGAAGGCAAAGAAAGAAACTAATGAATAGTGGTGTACTGAGTGCAAAATTGAGGGGCGCGCAAAAAGTAACTATCCTACAAAGATGTTTTGTGAGATTTGTCAAGTTATGGGTCATTCAATAAAGGCCCCTTACAATTTGAAGACTTGGAGTACACAAGTACTCTTTATACAAGGAGAGCAATCCACTCCATCAAAGCCACAGAATGCATCTCCAAGCAATTATTGAAATCAAAGAAGAGGTCAAATCCCAATATAGTACAAATCCAAAGGACGTTGGATCAAACAATGTTGACAATGTAATGAATGGGGCATTTTGTGAGAGACTACTAGAACAAGCAAAACAAAGTGCAATTATTGTGCAAATGGTGTGGACCTGGAGACCATGAAGACACTAGCTATCCAAAGAAAAAGGCTAGCATCAACGTAATTGATGTTGATTGGAAAACTGAAGTAATGGCCATTACTTGTGCCCAAGCAAACAAAGCTATGTAGTCAAATCCACATATAGGAAAAGAAAGGCTTCATGAAGAAAGGGTCAAAATTGAGAATGCTATGGATAATAAATGCCACCACTCAAATGCAAGCACACATATAATAACAAATCAATTACAATCTAAAAAAAATACTAGAAGGAAAGTACTTCAAAGTACCATACCAATTAAAGTAGCGGATTTAGTACAAAGTAATCTTAAGCTTCAAAATGCTATTGTATTGAGGAAGAATGAAATGGTGCATGCTACAGGCCAATTAGAATCTGGTGAGAATGAAGGTCTAATAATTGAACCTTCACGATCGTGTGACTAAGTGATTGATCCAATGTTATTGACAATTAACATGACATAGAAACCAGGAACGGTAAATGTGGGAATCCTTTGAAGGAATCTCATCAATACAAAAGTTATTCCTTGATGGTGCGTTGGGTACTTGTTAGTGGCAATAATGATGAGATTCTCATTGATTGTATCAGACAAATGGAAGGAATTCAATGTGATCTGTGTCGTTTGAACTGATAAGACATTTGTAAATGCCCTAGAAAGAAGCACAGAGCATTCTGATGTAGTTATCTAAGATTTAATTTTGATACTGCTGACATCAAAGGCCAAACAAAATATTTGTCCTGCTTGCCTTAATCTCAAAGAGAATATTCATTTGGTTTTGAAAGCCTTGGGAGATGCAATTGACAAAAAGAAAAATGAACAGAAAAAAGCAGTAGTAAAGTACAGTGTAAGTCTAAAAAGGGAATCTACCTATTGCAAATGCAAAACTTTGCATACTCCTGCTGCCTCTCTCTACATTTGTCAAAGAAAAAAAACCTCTTCTATTATCAAAATACAAAGAATTGCTACTCTAAATAGGCCTTTTAATGCCACTAAAAAATCAATTAATACATGTGGATGAAGAAGAGTCTGCTGCTGCTACTATGCCTCAAATGCAAGCCTTATTTCATGAACTGAACAGTATTGTTACTTGGATAATGCATGCTAATGTTCACCGTAATTTCAATGCTGAAAGGATTGATGTGGAATAATCAACCCCAATTCATTTGCCACTGTAGTCCCCAACTCTAATCAGACTAGAGCTTTTTATTGCTCTCCAATTCTCAATGCAGCTTCTCCTCTTAGAACCGGTGGTTTCAGTTTTACCCAACTTGTCTGTGCCTCTTGTTTTTCCAATCCTCCAACTCCAACCCCAAGGCCAACACAAGCGCTGATCACAAGGAATAGCTGATACAATTCCTCTTCTACATTAATTCTGTCCTTATCAACCTAAGTAGAGCCTTGCAGTCTCGGGCACAGACCAAAGAAAACACTGACAGTTTGGTGAAATTTGTTGTAAACCTGCTTTATCAACAAACTGAATGTCTCTATCAGCTTCAAAAGTCAGAGGAAAAATTGGTTGAATGTGTGCATTATTTATCATTCAGACACAAAAAAATGGTTAATCGCAGTAAAGCAATTGAAACATTTTTACCTGTGAGGATAAAACAAGTTTGCTGTTTGAAACCATTGAATAAGTTGCTACAAAGAAGTAAGCCTGAGCTAATCAGCCAGCATAAGAAAATACTTTAGCTCACAATTCATACAAGAGATTGTTCAAATCCGCTGCTTGGAGTGCTGCAACAGCTTAAATATCAAATCTGAAAAGTAAAGGTGCTGCTGCAAGACTTGATGAGGCCAAGGGTGGCTATCATTAATGGGCTTCTTTTCTGACTAAACACTGCTTTTCTCTTTATATATCTATTGTAAGGCTAGTTATTTCACTTCTCTTTAGTATCTTCTCTGCTGTCATGATGTTATAAGGGAGTTCTGTATTCTCTCAGCAGTCATCTTGTTCTGACTCCAGCCATTTTTGTTCCCAGGGTTCGGTTGGTTATGCTTCTCTGCCGCTCATCATTCTTCTTTCAGTGCTGTCTGTTTAAACTTTCCTTGTTTTATTATCAATACAATCATCCTTATATACAATCAAAATGAGACAATTTTCCGTTCTTCATGCTATCTGTTGTTAATCATTATCTACATATTCTGGATTAATGCAGAAAAGTGCATTTACTCTGCTTGCAGTTATAGTGCTTTTGCTGTGAAAGGCACAGGAAGACCGATTATGGAGGACACCTATAGCATTGAAATTGATTCACAAGGATCAGGGGCATCATTCTTTGGTGTCTTTGATGGTCATGGTGGAACTGCTGTTGCTGAGTATGTAATTTCCACTAACCTATTTAATTGGATTTTGGATGGTGATTTTGCATATGGCAACCATAGAGAAAGACCAAATTCAAAGTGGCTAGTTATTTGATTAATATGGATCTCCTGAACACGTAAATGTGCTCATCTTATTTTCTCCTTGTTTATGCTTGTGATAACTATCTTATTATAATAGCCATGGATATTATAGTAGCCAAGTCCGGAAAAATTTATAAGATTGAGATTGTAAATTTTCCTAAAGTTTTTGCTATAGATCCATGAATATTTTTCATAAATATTAAAAATGTATTGACTGGAAAAATGATCATAGGATGTTGAAGTCAAGCTTGTGGCCCATTTACAAGAAAAAACTATCAGGCAGGTTTTATATCTCTATCATTCTTGTGTTGTGGAGACTTTTATTTCTTCTCATTTGTCATCAGCACTAGTTCTATAAAAGAAACTAAATTTATCTCTCTTTCCTACAGTATATTATCTGCATGCTTTTTGTCTTAAAATTGGAATACTATTTCAAAACTTCATTTTGAATTTTGTTTATATACATATATTTTTTTAACTCATCTTTCCCTTGCTTGCAATATACTATCTGCATGCCTTTTGTCTTAAAATTGTGGACAGTTTTAAAACTTTCATCTGAGCCTGATTTCTTTGAACATCAAGGGCTGTATTTCCCTTTATGTATATACAGTGTGTGGAAATATGTTTCAAAAAAACAGCAAAGAAATTATATCATGAATTTGAAATGTGTAAAATAGTCACCACTAAAGCATGTACATTAAAAAGAGTTTAGTATAGGTTTAGATTATTAGAAATTTGCAGAAGATGTAAATGAGCTTCTGTGATATCTATTTTGCCTGTTAATTGAGAAGCTAATGAATCAATGATGTGTAAGCCTTCCCTTTACTGTTGTCATGGATCATCTTATTTCTAATGCTTCCACCCAACCATAGTTGAAGTCAATTGATGCTTCAGGGAAGATAGAAAATGCAGATTGATTTGATGAAGGCTTTATGGCATGTGCTATGTGTTTTTGTGCCCCTATTTTCAGCATTTTCTGACTCATGCAAAACTCAATTCCTCCTCCATCCTAGGGCACCTGATATCTGAATGACCACTTTCTGTGTTTATATTCTGTACTTCTTTCAGGCCACCAAATTCTTACCATCATTATCGAGTTTTTTCTCATTCAAATTGAACAACTCATTGGCTTGACATAACATCCTAGACTCCATCAAATGTCAAACAATGAACTCATATCTTCGCACAATCTTCTTGAAGTCAATGGATGTTTTAGGGAAGATAAAGAAAAAAATGCAAATTACTTGTGTTTTAGAAAAGGTTTTGGCAGAAGTAGTTGTAGAAAATGTCGCGCAAGTAAGAACAACATTGCAAAAAAATATGCTTTTGCAGGTAGACTAGTAAGGGATAAAGACCCCTTTTTTTAACTCCTCAGTGTATTGCATTAATCTAATGTTGGAGGACCTTGTGAAACAAGATTGGGTAAGGCCAGTGTAATGTCTCCCAATTTGGATGTAATTTAATTAAGTTAATTAATTAAGTGGTCCTAAATTTAAATAAGAAATTTTTTAATTAATTAATTTAATTATAAAATAAAAAAAGGGTCAAAATAATAAAATAATAAAGCAAGTCGGTCTGGCCTATTGTAATGTTCTAGACTCTACTTGGAGGTCTTTATAAGGGGGTAGTTGGGCATTGTGTTGATCGACGATCGGTTATTTCATCTCCTTGTATTTGCAATTCCAGTTGGAATTGGGAAGTGGATTCCTTGTTTCCGATTTCGGAGGTGGAAGACCCTCCCTAGTCTGTAATTGCAGTTTGAATGGGTGTGACTCCTCACCATAGTCTGCCTGTTCATGCATATTTGTAAAGTCTCCTTTAGAGACAAATTTGGAGATTACCTCAAAAATAAAGATATCTTCTTGTTGAAGATCTATCGATAAAATTATAATCTTATTGTTTGTCGGATCTGTGCGCACATTATGTTATTGCTGGTTATGAAGCCATCACATAATACTGCAAATCGAAATTGAGGGTTTATTGAAGGCTAAGTCTCAAGGTGGCACAATTAATATCTATTTGTAGAAACAAGATATTCTGAGCCTGCAAATACATCAAAGAAGATTGATGCTGAAATATTCATTTAATATAAAGTGTCGAGTGTTGTCGATTGTCGAGTGTTGAGTGTCGAGTGTTGCTGAGTGCCAAGTGTTGAGTGTGACTTGGCATACAGGTACATTGTTGTCTGTCAATTGTGTCTTTCTAGGTGTGTGGGTAGAGTGCTGACTAAATGTCGTAACTGTGATAGTAAAGTGCAGAATGGGTACCTAGAAGATGGAGTTTGGCTATCATTACATTTTTAGTGCCATATTGTGATTGGTACATTACATTGGTATCAGAGTTGGTGATCTTGCCAGCCTGTTGGGAGGAAGAGGATGCTGAATGAGCTCAAAGATAACACATGAAGGAGGCACTGCTCTTTGGAAAGGATGGGGGAACCCAACATTGAAATAATGTCATTGCTAAGAGAGCTAACTAGAAGCCAATTCAAATCAATGAAGCCATTGCCAGTGGAGAACAACAATAGAAACACATGGAGGAGACATTGCAACAATTGGAAGAACGAAGGACAATTGGAGATCACAAAGCACATGGCAATAATTTGATCAATGGGAGGACAAACATGCAACAGTCACACACTCTGCTATTGATGCCTACTTTTCCCCAAAGAACAAAGTCCCGCAGAGAGCGAGAGCCCACTTTCTTGGAGATGTAGGAGCAATTGAGACAAGGTTGGAGAGATGTTGCTTGAGGGAGAGATATCCTTTAAGGACTATGCAGAATTGCAAATAAAGTATTTTGACTTCAGGAGCCATGGCTATCACAATAATGACATTAAAAAGAAGATTGGCAAGCCGAACCTATCTACTTTTGATAAGTCTAGAAAGACATCAGAGAGGGAATGGGTACAAAAAACAGATACCTACCTCTCGCTCAATCCGATGCTTGAAGATGAAGCAATCGAATTTGCATCTCTGCACTTGGAGGGAATTGCTCATGAATGGTGGCACCATGAGATGGTCACACTTAGTCACGATCGAGTCACTTCATATGCTGGTTTCACAAAGAGACTCGTTGATCTCTTTGATGGGAAGGATCTAGAACTCAACTTCAAGAAGTTGGTACAATTGAGACAAACCAGACCAAGAGACAATTACATCACAAAATTTAAGAGGCTTTCAATTTTGGTAACTAATATTTCTGAGTGCAGACTTGTCATGCTATTTATGGAACCCCTAAAGGATTGGGTCAAGGGCTTCAACCCCAACACATTCACTAAGGCGATCAAGAAGGCATGAGACATGGCTACTTCATCATCATCTTCCAAGAGACACACATCCTAAGCCATCTCTCCCACAAGAGGATAAGGACAAGGAACCATTTCAGAAGAAGCCTTCGATGGACGAGGCCACTCATTAGGAGCTTCGGAGGAAGGAACTTTGTTACACTTGCAAGGAGCCTTCAGAATTGGGTCACCGTTGTCTTGGCAAGGGGAAGATCCATTTCATTGAGATGGTACCTGATGACAAGGAAGAAAGCAAAGAACTCGAGGTGCAAGAGGAAGAGACTAATCATGTGATGTAATATCCCTGTCATTAAATAAATAATAATAATTGTATTTGGGTTCCGATCGATTTTTTTTAATCTCGGGCCCATCTTTTATTTTAGCGTAGGTGTAGGTGTTGCTGTGTCAGCTTTATTTGTGCACCTCAGGAGTTGTCCAACGGGCATTTATGACCGGCATGTAGGATGTATTTCTCATGTTAAGTTTGATATTTTATTTGTGATTGCAAATTCTTGTTGGAATTCTTTTTACTGCCATTTCGGAGGTGAAAGACCCTCCCTATTTGGTATTTGCAGTTTCGGTGGGGTTCAACCCTCACCTTACTCTGCTTGTTCTTAGTTATTTTGGATCTGTCAAATCTGAAGCGCTACCAATTAATAATATTACTATTCCTCTTGCAAGTACTTGTTCTAGAAGTGTATTGAGCACAAAGTTCCTTACGAAGTATATTAAATAGATCTGTGCGTATCAAAGGCTGGAGACAACACCTTACGGACACCATACTAACCACAGTCCACACTGTACGACCCTCATCTCACAACGTACGACCCTCATCCCACACCATACGGCCCTAGTACGACCCTCATTTCTACTGTATGGCCTTCACCATCACATTGTACGACCTGTAACTCTAACCGTGCGACCACAACCCTCATCCCACTCCGTACGACTCTCACCCTCACACCGTACAACCTGCAACTCTCACCGTGCGACCAACATCCCTTACCACGCGGCCTTCCTTTCTTACTGTACGGTCAACCCATCCTTACCCTTCGACCATCAGTCACACCATATGGCCCAAGAATAGAAGCTGCACTAACCTTCGGAAGGAAGATTTGGGGAAGTGTTCCAGTCAACCAGAGTTTGCAACATTACAATGGTATCAGAGCTGGTGATCTTGCCTGCCTGTTGGGTAGTCAATGCATAAGAGTTTCGCGTATACACCAAAAGGAGGCACCGTTCTCTCGACAGAATGGGGAAGCCACAGGATCTAGCTGCTGCAGTTATGGAATTATTGAGGGAGTTAACCGGAAGTCAGACTCAATTCAATGAAACCATGATCATAGGACAAGAACGAAAATGACTTTTGGAATAGATGTTGCAGAAATTAACTGAAGGAAGGGCGAATGGGGAACAAAATGGATATGGCGGCAATGACTTAGTCACAGGGAGAGAAAACTCTCATACACGCCCTCGACCGTCTATGCCAACATTTCCGCCAAGAAATGAAGTATCTCGAAGGGATCTAGAGCCCACCTTCGAAGAAATGCAGTGTCAACTAAAGTAGAATTGGAACGCGAATCTCGAGGGGAACCTGTCCTTCAGAGATTATGCTGAACTGCGAATGAGATACTCAAGGGGCAGTGGTCGCGGTTATTACAACGATGGTCTTCAACGAAAGATAGGCAAGGTAAATCTATCATCTTTTGAGGGAGCCAAATCTACAATTGCGCGAGCATGGATATAGAAGGCAGACACATACTTTCAGCTTAACCCGATGCCGCAGGAGGCAATCAAGTTTGCAGCGCTCCACCTGGAAGGAATCGCTCACGAATGGTGGCATCATGGTATGGTGACCCTTGGTTATGATCAAATAATGTCATTTGCCGAGTTCACAGAGAGGTTGATAGATCGCTTCGACGGGAAAGATCCAGAACTTAATTTCAAGGAGTTCGCTCAGCTGAAGCAGTCCGGGTTAGTTGACCACTACATTGCTGAATTCCAGAGGTTATCCATGTTGGTGACAGATATCTCTGAAAGGCGCTTAATTGTGTTGTTCGTGGATGGATTGATGGAACCTCTCAGAGGTTGGGTAAAAGGATTCAACCCCATCATGCTCACAGAAGCAATAAAAAAGGCACGCTATATGGCGACTTCTTCCTCTTCCTCTAGGAATTATGCACACCCCAAACCACCACTTGCTCCTAAGAAAAGAGACAACAAACCCCCATCAAAGAAGCCATTGTTGGATGAGGCTTCTAGACGACCTGAGAAGAAGGAAACAATGTTTCAATTGTAAGGAGCCGTGGGAACCAAGGCACCGATGTTTGGGCAAAGGAAAAATCCACTACATTGAGGTGATGTCCGAAGGAGAAGAAGACTAGGAAGAACTTGAAGCCAAAGGAGATGGACAGCAAGATCCGGACCATGTGGAGAGGATTGCCACAGTGGTTCAGAGGGGAGATGCCATTGCGGCACTTGTTGGCACCCTAGAGAGAAAACTAACAAAATTAAAAAAATACAAGATAAATTCAAGAGTGTTAAGTGTTGAATTCTACAATGCAAGTGGCCAAAACAAAAGAAAGAAAACTTAAAAACTTACTTGTGATAGAATCTTTATTGCAAGAGGTTGGAGGTATATATAATCTTGCCCATGAAGGTACCACCATTTAATAGCATCCAATCTGCTTTGGTCATTGACAACAATAGAGTTGAGATCGCTTCCTGAGATACACGATCCAAATTCACTCCTAACATTTACCCCAACTTCTGGATCGCGAAAGATTTTACTTAATGCCCTCTTATACCCATTTGCAACCTCAACATCTCTAATTGGTGGCACTCTACCTGGAATGCGAAGTATGGCTGTACTATAGTACCTAGGGGATAGAGCATATGCTAGGAGGTGCAAAGGTGTGGTCATCTTTGTTAATGTTTGTAGCTTCAGTCGTATGATCATTAGAATACATATAATATATGTTGATTAATAATAATATAATATATATGTTATATTATTATTAATCATATGAAATTTCATATTTAATATTAAATTATTATATTATTCTTAATTAATAATTGATTGATGAAACATTATAAGATTTATTAAATTATAATTAATGGGAAGAGGCATGTCCTTTCTTATAAATAATAATGAATAGACATGTCCCATGAAGGGAGATGTCTCTCCTATCCTCATTCCCAATATAAATGAAAGAGAGATTGTTGCATTTGGAAAATACATACAACAGAGTGCTATTACGTTTGCAGATATCCTAAAATTTAACATGGTATCAGAGCCAGACTGCAAATGTAAGAGGGTTGTTTGTTGATGGTGAATGTGTGACTGTTTCAGAAAATACAGTCTTGGTAAAAGGACCATATCTCACAAATCCACCGTTGGATTTTACTCAATTTCGGATATGTTGGTGAAAAACTAATTTTAGAGAATCTACCGAAGAGATTAGAGAGAAAATTTTGGATTGAAAAGTTATGATGGAAAATGTACGGGTCTATGTGAAATTCCTGAAAGCGACTTTCATTAAAGAGATATATTAATTTGTTATGATCGTGGTCAAGCAATAACAAAGAAGCATGCATTGAAGGAAGGGTGTCTCTTTCTATAAAGAAAGCATCAATTATATAATGTTGCCTCTCTCGGATAAATCATGTCATTTCATAAGAAGACATGAGAATCGTTCGAAGATATTAGAGTGGGAATTGTACATTGTGGGGGGAGAATAATAACCAATGTTACATTTCCATGCTTAGTGTGGGGAGATAATTCAAAGGGGATATGTCTCTCAAATAATATAAGGTGTTTTATTATTTGATGTATATGGACCTTCATTGAAGCAACTTGTGTCAAGGATGTTGATGCGCAGATAAGTATTTATTATCTTTGAATATTACATTTATCTACTCATTATAGTCTCTCTC
>MU228320.1:3139027-3157245 GCA_018584345.1 Thuja plicata | reverse complement strand
TTGAAGCCACCTGCGGTAAGAAGGGAGCCTCCCCTATTGCTGAGAGGAGAGAGAAATCTCACATACTGCTGCCTAAAGTACACGTTTTGCAAGTTGTAGTCTTAGTGACTTGCAAAATATTTAGCCAACAAGTTTAAATGCAATAATAAAGAAATGAGTCAAGATAATTTGGAGTGAGCACATGTGCTTGTTTACCAAGTCAAGGGAGGAGTCAAAAATTATTTATGAGTTGTGCCAAGTATTTAGGGAAGTTGGATTTGGTCTTCCAACAAGGAGAGAGTATATAGGGTTGTTTGAGTCTTTTTAGGGGCTAGTTGAGCGTTTTTGGGAGTCCTTATGATGGGTAGTTGAAGAGGTGAGACTTTTTCATCTTTCCCATGTGTTTTTAGAGTCCTTTGAGGACCTTATATATAGCTTTTCTTGTTGAATCCAACCCCAAGGATTCAGGTGCTATTTTCATGGATATGTTTCATGTTGAAACATAAATACTTGTACTTGGCTCTTTTTAGAGGCAGTTCTGATTATGCAAAGGAGAGCTTTTGTGACATTTTTTTTGTCCTTAGCAGTTTTATGCAGAAGTTTGTAACTCATTTCTTTGGAAGATCAAATACAAGTAAAAACATCTGAGGTTATGTTATCTGGGTTTCTTTTGGAGCCTTCTTTTCTTTCTGCATTTCTGTGTGTATTTTCAGGTGATTTGATAAGGATAACTAGTGAGTTTCTATCATTCCATGTTATTTTGTCTCACCTAACACCTAGTTGCAAAAAAGTATGTCTGTTTGCAGGTTGTAGTTTATGTCTTAGGGTGTGAAACTGGTAAGTGGGGCATTTGTCTTCCTCCTTGGTTAGGTTCATGTTTCAGACTTTACTACAAAGTATTTATGCAAGCCTATACAGAAGAGATGTGTTTTTGTGTTTATTCAGGTATTATAAGAGCCCTTTTCAGTTATTTGTAACTGCACTTTCATGTCATTCTGGTGTATCACCTGATTCACAGTAGTTTAAATTTCAGTCATAGGTTCATTTTAGTAATCTCTTTCTCTTTCCTTGCAAAGTTCAAGTTAGTTTTGAAGAGTTATAGGTGATTATCCAATAGGAACCGATCTAGAATCCGGAGGTTTCATTTCAAGTTATGCATTTCCCACATGTAGAAATGAATCCCATGTTAGGCAAAATTGTTAAACTTGTATAGTTTAATAGGGTGCAAATTTTAAGCCTTAACAGGGCCTCTACAGTTTTTCTCTCAC
This sequence comes from Thuja plicata, assembly GCA_018584345.1. Taxonomy (NCBI): domain Eukaryota; kingdom Viridiplantae; phylum Streptophyta; class Pinopsida; order Cupressales; family Cupressaceae; genus Thuja; species Thuja plicata. Next base: position 3,155,998 of record MU228320.1, on the reverse strand, counting down.
TATATAATAAGGTGGTGCGGACCTTTTCATATCCAGGGCCTTGGTAACCAGAAGGTATTTATTGCTTGCACCATCTCCCTCCAATAAGGTGATCTCACTAAGCTGAATGGAACACCATTCACAAAGAGGCAACGTCCAAATTTTTGATCAGCAATATCTCTTAACTCATTTTGAAATGCCCTATCTAATGGGCCTCTCTTGCGGGTGGTGATTTGTGGTTGTTCTACATCTTCATCATCCCTAGAAAGCATAGGAAAGAAGGGATGTGATCTAGTGGTTGGTTGAGTGGGTGGTGGTATTGTTTTTGTTTCCCGGTATAAGCACCTTGTTTCCCTTTTGAAACTAATTTGTCAGCATCTTCTTGTTCTTTTACAAAAGTTGTTATTTGTGCAACTGTCAACCCCTTCTTATCTGGCACTGGGCCCTCACACATGTTAATCACTTGACCCCCAGGGCCAAAAAAATGAAATTTTACTCGGGAGTAGGAGCATCTATATTGTCTGGCAAAAATTACATTTCCATATAAACCCCCCACCTCCAGGACATTGAGAAATTCTTGTAGTGTGTCTCCATAAAGGAGACCCTTTATCAATTCGAAATTTTTGAGACCCCACCCACTGAGCCTTGACTACTCATTGTATGATTGTTGCAACCTATAACAAAAATGAAAAAAAAAAACATACTTCAAAACATATACAAAAACATGAAAAAAAATTAAAAGTGAAACTTTTCAAAAACTTGAAATAATCTATCAAAAAACTAAAGAATATGGTTGAAATGCATACCTTAATCACTCAAATCTGCTTTTTGGAAGGTATTTGCCACTCCACAATCGATCTCCTTCGAATACAATCACCTCACTTCAAACTTGCAAGAATGAGAGAGCAAATGTGAAATGAATTGTGTTTGGAGGCTTCATAATAAGGGTCGTTTTAGGGTTAGAAGGAAAATAACAATGAAAAAAACCCTTTTTAAGTGGGTTGGACCCACTTTTTATCTTGCTTGGTCGTGGGTCCCTAGGGATCTGCGCGGGATCCTTGAGGGTCCACGCTGGATCCCCACGGGTCCGCACTAGATTCGGGCAGGGTCCGGATCTGGACCTGTGGGTCCGTCAGGATCCGCGGGTCTGCGGATCCATACGGACCCACAAGTCCATATCCGGATCCAGCGCGGACCGGTCCGTGAATCCGGACCCGAACCCGAATCGAGGGTCCATGGTCAGAATCCGGTAACTTAGGTTTGCTAAGTTCTGATTTTTTGTTCTTTTTTCTAATTTTCTAAATTTTTTGTAGATTTTAATATTTTATGATTTTTTTGTTTTTTTGATGACAAAAATGAAAATGCTTGGAAATAAATAAAATACTGAAACAAGGAATACTTGCATTGAACAAAGAAATAAGTCTGATTTTTATTTAAATGATTACTTTTATGAACCGTACCAGGCATGTACAAATCAGATCTGTACAACAGCAAACAAGGTTGAACTTTATGTCTTGCAAATTCTGATTTACTTCTTTTGTCTCTAGATTATCAACGGCGTACAAGGAAAAAAGCCTGATTTCTATGTTATCTGCGTATATGGTCTGATATGGATCTGATAATTCTTGAAATGTTCAACCAGCACTTTAGGGAAATCTGAAATCTTGCACATGTTGTCTATTAAATATGTTCTATACAATAAAGCTGTAACTCCCAAAACGTTTAGAAAAGGTCTCCAGACTCCACGTCCAGTAAGTAATTGTTAGAATTTACCCTAGGGATGGTACAGCAGACTAGGATAAGGGATTATGGTAGGTGTATATGCCAAAAATGGACCAGATCTGCTAACTGGATCCCCAAATCTGCTATGCAAATACCTGATTCACTAAAATGCTTCTCACACAAGTTGGTAATGGTGATTTGCCCAAAATACCCTTAGATGATCTCACACACTTGCAAGTATTCATCTCTTGAGTTTTCGTTCTCAGAAGGTCTGTACTGTTGCTAAACGCCTACTTAGAGCTCAACCTCCAACAATGCACAAACTGAAAATGATTTCTGAATACCTCAAATTGCTGCCCCATGGTTATTTTGTTCATTCCTCCTTTCCCTCCAAAAAGGTTCAAACTTTCTAGGGCTTTTTTCTAATTTAATTGCATGAACTTAATTAAAATTAATAATCTCGTTAAGTGATCGGTCCATGAGGGTCTTATTCTCATAAAATTAAAAAGACCACTTTTTAATAATAACTCATTACTTATATCACCTAAGAAAGTGTGCCATGGAGGCACTTTATTTTATTTTATTATCATATAAAGTGACTTGATTTAATCACTTTATTATTTATTTATTTAACCCAAACTATAGGCAATAATTCAATTATTCCCAATTTATTCATAAACTCATCATCTTGACTCCAAACTAAATTTTGACCGATGCCACCAGTCCACAGATGATGACTGAATGTTGCAGACGAACTAATAGTCTCCCCTAAAAAGTAGGGATCCTCCTCAAAAAATAGGAACTGCAACCAAAGTCTCCAGAATGATCTTGGAGGTCCCTTGATACGTTCCGGTCAACACCCAGTCAATCCCTAAAAATTAGGAATCCCTCCTAAAATTTAGGAAACTGTCCCAAACTGTCCAAAACGGCTTATAAAGCTCGCGTAGCTCCACAAACCCCTGGATGGGTCCCTTATCCACTCTGTTGACTTATGGGAACCCGGATAATAGGCCAACCTCCACTGATAACTAAACTGCCTAAGGAGGGGACATTACAGTCCGCCCTCCCCGAGATTGCTTGTCCTCAACCAACCTCAACTGTGGGTGCTACAGAATCTGCTCACTCTCCCATGTAGCATCTTCTATCAACAAATCCTTTCACTTCACCAGATATTCTTTGATAACCCTCCTCCTAAGTCTCCTCTCTCGGGTATCAATAGTAGCCTTAGGGGCCAAAATCAATTTCCCTTCATCAAGGGGTGGTAGCACTGTACAAGGGATCACAATATGCCCAATCTATTTTGAGGAAACAAGTTGATATGGTGGTGGCTTAATCTGTTTTGTGCAGCAATCATCATTAATCTATAAAGCAACGACTTGATAACATAGATAAGTTCTGGCTAGTTTGAAGATTACCAAGGCCGACTCTCATTAAGAAGACAGCGATAAAATATATAGTATAACTATAATACGGCATGATGCCGATCGACTAAACTCATTATAATCACAATAGAAGGTGCGATTTGTTGAACTTTGCAAGCATTATCTTTCAAAAGGCACAAGTCACGAAAGTTGTGATTTGTTAAGACTTTGCAAACAATGTTCTTTGAAAGGCACGGTTTTATGAAAGAGTACAATCAGAAGTGTTTACTAATAAGCAAGATAACTCTTGGTCAAAGCCGATTAAAAGTTGTTGTCGGGTAAACAGGTAGTGACAAGTAGTTAGTTGGTTGGTCCGTTCGAAGGAGTTACATGGGTGCGACGGTTCGCCTCGCATCCCTTCAGACCCTATATGTATACCTTTCTCTCTATTTAGTAGGCATGTTGGATTGACGAAGAAATACTCTTGTACTGAATGACATTGAATATATGAATATAATGTTGTTATACTCTTTATGTTGAGTACTTTACTTCCTGTATGCAAATAGTTTCCGTTACCCCACGAGGGTAAACATTTGGCGCCGCTGCCGATCGAATCTGGCATGTGACGGAGGAATGAATGGTTAAATGGGACTACCATTTGAGGAGAATAGCAGTATGAGAACCAATGAGGATGGAATCACAGAACTTTTTGAAGGGGAGCATGCTCTGACAGTGGACTTCCGCATTCTATTTCAGGCGGCCATTGAAATGTTCGTACGAAGAGAAGTCGTACGAGAGGAAGTGGGCCAAGACATTGTGTGGGACGCACTAAACGTCAACCCCGCGGCGAATAGGCTATTGCATCAACTACCTCGTTTGTTAGCGCAGGCAACTATCGCTCAAAGGAACCAAAGGGAAGAAGTGGAGCGGGAACAGTGCCGACAACAAACCCTGAGGAACTTTGCTGAAAGCAGTCGCTGGGAGAAGGAAGAGCGCGATGGCAATCGGCAAAGAACGAACCCATGAGCTCTGAGCCTAGGAGAAAATAAAAAGAACACTGTAAAATCTATGATAGAAAGATCACACAGTTGATCTGTTGTACGGAATTATGAATAAATAAAAAGTGTTATGTGTTATGTTTTAAAAATGATGTTTTGATGCCCAATCTATTAAATAAAGATAGGAATAAAAAGGAACAACCGAATGCCTTGGAAGCTACACATGAAGCCCTAATCTTTGCCCAACAAGTTGAACGTCGGCGAAGGTTCAGACAACTCGCTGAGGGACAACCTGCCGAGGGGTTAACCGAAGGGGACCACGGAGGTGGTACCGAGGGTGACCACAAGGGAGTCACGGGAGGTGTAACGACCGAAGGGGAATATTACCGTTCACCAGAGCACTGGGCAAGGAGTAGTGAAGAGCTACTTGAGGAGACATGACGAAGGTTGAATCTGATTGAGGAAACACAAGAAGAGTTTCGGAACCTATCAGTACCCAGGCCGAGGTCGACAAGAACAGGAAGGAGTGAGGAAGGACCGAGCGTGACTGGAGGTGCCGAGGAGGCACAAGCGCTAGGTAGCCAAAACACTCTGTTCAACCCTAGGACACTAAACGTGGGAAGACACTCCGGTAGCCGAAACTTAACAAATAACCAGGGTGGGTAGACACAACCCCCACCAATACAACGACCAATAGGGATGACCGCAAATAAATAGAAGTTGCCCAAGTTTACGGGCCAGGCCAAGGAGGATCCGGTCCGCCATTGCAAAACTTGTGAAACTATATGGACTGCCAACGGAGTCACAGACTAGGACGAGTGGGTCACAGTTCCCTACCACATTACGGGAGGAGCCATCGACTAGTACTCAGATGTAGACAAAATTGGTTTGACTTCATGGGGTGCAGTAAAGAAAGAATTCCAGACAGAGTTCAAGTTGCTGAGAGATGACAATGAGATCCTGGCGGAAACTTACAACACCAAACAGGCAAAAAATGAATCGGTTAGGGCCTACGGACGCCGACTCAAGGAACTTATTGGAAAAATGGAATCTGCCCTAGCAGATGAACTTAAGAAGTGATGGTTCGTCAAAGGACTCAAGACTTCCCTCTAGAAGAAAATGAAGATTGTACCCCCAACATCGTACAACAATGCATATAATCGCGCAATGGATCTCGAGAGCCAATACAAGACCTCCAAGAAAGTTAAGTCCTCGGAGGATGGTAGCGAGGAGGAATCAAGTAAAAAAGTACACGTGTTGCAAAAAGACCTCCAAAGGATGATAAAGGAGATCAAGGCAACAAAAGGCGGACCAAACAAAACCGAAGAGGATGAGATGTGGTGTACGGACTGCAAGGAAGCTGGACACACGAAAGGTTCTTGCCCGAAGAAGTTCTTTTGTGACAATTGTCAGATTGCCGGACATTCCACCAAAGAATGTCCTTATAACTTGAGGGTCAGGAACCAACAAGTGTTGTTTACACAGGAGCAACCCTCCACATCTGGAACCGGTGGTCAAAAATAACAATACTGCATCCTCCAGCAGCTACAGAAACAACCGACGAGGAGGCGGAGGAAATAACAATAACAATAACAACCGCCCTCGGATCCAGTATGACACTAAGGGAAGACCAATGATACAATGTAGAAATTGCAACCAATGGGGACACTTTGCGAGGGATCGCCAGAAAGAGGTGACCCTTCCATAGAAATTGTGTAGGTGGTGTGGACCAGGCGACCACGAGGAGGCTAGCTTTCAGAAGCCTGGTTGCAACTACATTGAGATGGAAAGAAGAGATACTGACGAGGACATCCTGGCAATCACACGGGCACAGACAAAGAAGGCCACTTACCCTAACCCCCGTACGGAGAAAGAAAGAGCACTTGAGGCGAAGGCTGAGATAGAGAAGGAATTGCAGGCCCGAAGGGACCTAACCGAAACCTCCGACACTTCTACTCGAGCCATAGCCGAACAAAACATCCTAAAGCAGATGATGCAAATAGAAATACCCGTAAAAGTCAAAGACCTACTAGAAACGATGCCACATCTAAGAACAACCCTGCTTAACAACCAACCCATGCCAATGAGCCCATTGGAACGGACGGAGGCCTCCGAGGGTTCCAAGGTGGACCCAATAACTCTCGCTATAAACAGTGGGCGGAACCCTGCAGTACTGGAGATGGGTATCTTGGGTACCATTCTCACTAATACAATTGTTGATGGTGGATTAGGGGTAAATGTTCTACCGGAGGATACTTGGAAGAATCTGGGGAAGTCGACGCTGTTGCCACCGACCTTCAACTTATTAGGGGCTGATCAACATGGCATCAAACCCCTCGGTACATTGATGGCACAACAAGTAACCATTGGGACACAACCCTTTACTTTAGACTTCGTAGTAATCCCAGTGAGGCGAAAAGGGTACGGCGCCATCCTAGGGAGAGGGTGGCTGGTGGCCGGGAGGGCGAATCATAATTGGAAGAAGAACACTCTATCCTTTGAGAAGGGAGGAAGAAAATGTGTGGTCGACCTCAGAACACAGATGGTAGGGGAGGAAATGGCATCCTCCTCAAACTTCGAATCCGACAATGGAGCAGATGTAGGGAACGGAAGCATGGAGCCAAGCGATGAAGGCATACTAGAACTAGAGGGTGATACAGACTCTATGGACGACCTATTTCATTGGCAGATGAGTGACTACGAACTATTCCCTCCATCTTGTAATATGCTACAGGTAGAGGAAGACCCCATCCAGTTTCCCCCGGAATATAAAGAATATAAAGAAGCTCAAATAAAGGAGAATCCTGCACATGAATTTCCCAAGGATGAACCGATCCAATACAAAGAAGCGAAGTTGAAGGAGATAAACTTAGGAGATGAGAAAAACCCAAAAATCATCCTGATGGGAGACGAATGGAACCCAGTATTAAAGACAACAGCGTTTAAGATCTTCACAGAATACAAAGATGTGTTCGCTTGGACTTACAAGGATCTGAAGGGCATCCCTCCTGAGCTATGCGTGCACAGGATCCCCTTGGTTCCAGAAGCCCAACTTGTGCGGAAGAGACCGTACAGAATGAACAAGAATTATGCCGCAAGGGTAGAGACGGAAATTGAATGGATGTTGGAAGCTGGTATTATCTTTCGGGTTAACACTAGTGAGTGGATCTCCCCCATAGTAATCTCTTTAAAGAAGGAAGCCAATCATATCCGCATTTGTGTAGATTTCCGATGCCTCAACGTAGTGACAGTTAAGGACCCGTTCCCCATTCCGTTCACTGATAGCATATTGGAGGAAGTAGCAGGTCACGAGATCTATTCATTTATGGATGGGTTCTCGGGATATAACCAGATATCCATTGCGGAGGAAGATAAATTGAAAACAACCTTTGTAGTGGAGGATGGTGTATATGCATACAACCGAATGCCCTTCGGCCTTTGTAATGCGCCAGCAACCTTCTAGCGGATTATCTTACATATCTTTGACAAGATGTCGAAGGGGAACTTTAAAGCATTTCTGGATGATTGGTCCATATTCAGCGGGCAAGACAAGCACATTGCGGCTTTGGGGGAGTGCATGGAGCGGTGCCGGCGAGCCCGTCTGGCACTTAACCCAAAGAAGTGTCGGTTTATGGTACCCCAAGGGAAGTTGCTAGGGCACATTGTATGCAAGGAGGGATTGAAAACAGACCTGGACAAGGTACGGGTAATCGTCGAGATGGAGGCCCCTAAAGACGTGACGGGCGTCCAATCTTTTCTTGGCCATGTCGGATACTATCGCCGATTCATCAAGAACTTTACACAAATATCATATCCAATGGATAGGCTCGCGAGGAAGGGGGAGCCCTATGCTTGGAAGGAGCAGTTGGAAGCCTTCGAAAATTTGAAAACAAGATTGTTGGGTGCCCCGATTCTTGCATTCCCGAATTGGGACAAAGAATTTCATGTACACGTAGACGCATCAAATTATGCCATCGGAGCCACTTTGGCTCAGGAGGGAGGGCATGAACTAGATCACCCTATATACTTCGCAAGCAGATTGTTGGCCAATGCTGAGAAAAATTACAACACCACAGAAAGGGAGGCCCTCGGAATGGTCTATTCAGTTCAGAAATTCAGGCACTATTTATTAGCCACACCATTCATCTTTTATGTGGATCACCAGGCTCTCATGTACTTGGTCAACAAAACTATTATTCAAGGAAGAGTGAGCCGATGGCTCCTCTTACTTCAGGAGTTCACATTTAAGATTGTTGTACGACCAGGACGTAGCCACGTGATCACCGACCAATTGTCATGAATCAAGTCTGACGAGCCACCTGTGGGAGTAAATGACGATTTCCCAGATGCACATCTATTCCATATTACCATACTCCCTAAGTGGTATACAAGTATAGGGGAGTATTTGTCCTTAGAAGCAAGACCTTTCAACTAATCAATGGATTGCTGTATAAAATGGGGCCAGATCAAAACCTGAGGCGATGCGTGATGGAAGAGGAAGTACCAAGTGTGCTAAGGGAAGCCCACAAAGGACCAGTTGGAGGACACATGGGTCTCGATACGACAACAGGGAAGGTACTCTTAGCTGGCTTATGGTGGTCAACAGTGTACAATGATGCTACAGAATGGGTGGTGGGTTGCGACACTTGTCAGCGCACAGGAAAACCCCTCAAACAAGATTTTATGCCTCTAAATCCTTCTCATGCACAGGAGCTATTTGAAAGATGGGGGCTGGACTTCGTTGGACCTCTAAAAATGAGTCGTGCCCGACGATGCCGATATATTGTGGTGGCGACCGAATACTTAACCAAATGGGTCGAAGCATGCGCCTTGCCAGATAATTCAACACTAAGCACGGCAAAGTTCATCTACGAACAAATAATAACATGGTATGGCATCCCAATTCAATTGACGAGTGACAGAGGGGGGCATTTCGTCAATCACATCATTAAGCTTCTAACCACCGAGTTCAAAATTTTCCATACGCTGTCGAGTCCATATTATCCTCGGGTGAATGGCCAGGCTGAGGCAACTAATAAGATTTTGGTGGGAGTTATTTATAAGTCTTGTGGAGTTGAAGGTGAGGATTGGGAGGAAAGGTTACCATCGACGTTATGGGCCTACTGTACTTCATACAAAGTAACCACCGGGCAGACACCCTTCCAGCTTATGTACGGACAGGAGGCAGTGGTACCTGCGGAATTCATGGTTCCTAGCCTACAGATAGCCATTGATAATAAACTAGGCGACATGGAGAGTCTGAGGGAGAGACTTTATGCCTTGAATAAGCTTGACGAGAAACGAGCCATGGCACAGTGGGCAACGGACATAGCGTAGCTGCGAAGGAAACTCTGGCACGACAAGCACCTTCGTAGGATGCAGTTTACACCTGGCTAGTTGGTGTTGAAGTTTAATGGGCGGAACGAAATTAAACCCGACAAATTCAAAGTTAAATGGCTAGGGCCATATAAAGTTAGGGAAGTCGCAGCTAATGGAGCAGTGAAACTATGGACACTCGATGGGAGAGAGATCCCCGATGCCATCAATGGCTCCAAGCTGAAGGTCTACCACCAGAGGCACGAAGGCCAAGATCGTCAGACTTAAAAAAAATTAAAAAATTAAAAAATTAAAAATAAATAAATAAAAAAGTAAAGTGCATTGAACGGTGGAAGTCATCGACGGTGGCTTTACCACTGAACGGTGGAGGCCCACCCGACGGTGGCTTCACCATCGAACAAAAAGGCCGCGGGAAGAACTAAAAAGGCCGTCAGAAGAAAGAAAGGAAAGGCCACGAGGAAGAAATAAAAAAGCCGCAGAGGGAGAAAGAAAACAGCTGCGCAGCCTCGAAGGAGTTTGCAGCCGCAAGGAAGGAGAGGAATGACGCGAGAGCAGAAAAACAACACCACAACAGTAGAGTCCACCGCGGCCGGCATAAATAAAAGTCCAGCCCGCATCAAAACAAAAAATAGAAACAACAGCGTTAAAAGGAGGACACAGCGGAAGAACCGTGGAGAGAAAAAAAAAAAAAAAGAGAGAGGCAGCCGTGGGGAGAGAAAGTAGCTACGACGAGGGAGGTAAACACCGGAGTCTTCCGATAAGTATCACCCTTCTGTTCAGGTATTTCCCACCGTATGGCAGTCTCAAACGATTGACAAATAAGGGATAATTAAAACTAAACCCTAACCGTTTTCGGAAAGGTAGTTATGGAGTCCACCAGAAAGCGAAGGTGGAAGACTCAGTTGGCGGAAAATTTGAACAACAAGGTGAGGGTTCTGCCCTCAGCAATACAGGTAGCTGGAACAATGGGGAAAGGCAAAGCTGCGCAAAAGGAGCAAGTCACTCATGAATCGGTGGCGTTCGAGGGCCGTAATGGGTTAGTGCCAGAAATGGTGGCATGAAACACCAGACACAGATGAAGTAAAGAAGCTCTTACGGCATGCTGGTGTACATTGGGCGATTCAGATGCCCTTGTTTCCTGTCAAAAATTTCGAGCCCACATTGCGGATAATGGTGAATACCTCTGACAGGCACATGCGGGAAAGCATGTTCCAGTATAGGAAACACGTGGTTACAGTTTCCTTTGCTTTAGCAGATTTTACCCATGTTTGGCATTCCTGGACGGAATGGGCAAAAGATAGAAATTAAAAAGCATAAAATGACGAAGGAGCGGAAAGAATTCTGGATTCACCGCATTTCCCGCATCCTCACCCAAGCCGAGTTGGATTCTATAATACGGGCGACCAAGAGCCGTGGCATCAAGAAGGAGTTCGTCACTGAGGGTCCGTAGCGGTGCATCTTGGATGTTATGAAAAGCACTCACCGGGGCCAGTAGGGCATCAGACATAGCCCTCCCACAGATTGTCCACATGAACGGCGTGGTCTACGATTGGGCAACCGTGTTATCGGATAGGATGTACGAGTTCATGACCTTGCAACACCGTACATTCTACATGCCGCAACATGCCATTGGGTTGTTTCTCGAGGCTACACTGAGCATCCCCGTAGACAAATTGGAATTGGCGCCTCAAGGGAAACTGGAAACCAACAAGCCCCCAATTTTTTGCCGGAGATACTTGGACACGGGTGGGATGACGACAGACCAGAAGAGGCCGCGACGAGTCGTAGAATCTGATCGTGAGGACAGCGGTCGAGCAACCACCACCGAGGGCAGTGACTCGAAGGCCGCAGAGAGTGATTCAGTGGGGGGGGAGCCCGTAGTGAGGTTTGCGGCACCTCTCCTATCCTCTACCACAAAACTGACTCCTTCAGCCGCACCCTTTGAGGAGGTAGTTGCCGAGTCCGAGGTTGCCAGGAGCATGGACAGAGACTAGCACATTGCACTAGGACAGGCTGGGTTAGAGGTAGTTGGCGCTGACGCCGTCATCACTGTGGACATCGATCCCCTAGAGGATCCATCACCTCTAGCCGGTCCCTCGAAGAAGACTATGGGTTCTTGGCTACAGAAGAAATTTGCCATGATAGTCACAGAACCCACAGGGGTGGCGATCCTATCTCCCCGACAGGAGGTGCTTCAGGAGGAGGTGCCTCAGGAGGTACAGGATTTGGGGGTTACAGTGGCACAGGACTTAGAGCCTACCAACCCACAAGGTGGGGACACCGCCAGAGAAGTGGAGTATGTGCATCTCGAGAAAGACAATGCAGGTGAGCTGGGCCTGGCAGGGCATGACACCATTGATGTTTTGATGGCGGATAGGGCGGAGCATTTGGCCGACACAGGGATGGAGCCAGAGGATGGTGATGTTGAGGCATTGTCGGCTGACTTAGTAGTACGAGGGCGTCGGATGGTAGCCTTAGGAAAGGCTCGGGCCCTAAAGGCCGTGACTTTAGAGTTGCAGCGTCTTTTGAGTTTTATATAGCACGAGTGCCCAACTGCCTTTGGATAATGTTTTGGACAGGGGTCGTGGCCTAGTGTAGAGACGTCCGAGATGTTACAGGCGTGGTCTCTTCCTGTGCCCGTGACAGAGAGTGAGGTCCAGGGTCTCACTCGCCAAATAGAGTAGGCCTTCCGTCAGGGTTACTATGTCTCGGCTAGACAAGAGACTGCATTGGTGGCTTCAGAAAGAGCTCGGGAGGAGTTGGCTGCCCGGTTGGCAGTAGTGGAGCGAGACTTAGCCCAAAGGACACAAGAGATGGAAGCAAAGAAGGCATCGCGAGTGGCCTTGGATGGTCAGCTGGCACAGGCAACAAAGACATTTGAGCAGCAACTAGCTGCAGCTACTTCCGAGAGACAGCTTGTGGAGACTAGTTTGGTTCGCACCCGGTAGGAGGTCGAGGAGCAGCAGAAGAACCTACAGTAGGCTGCAGTGATGGTCAAATCCGCACTTGAACTTCAGTCGGTCACAGAATAGAAGTTGGCGGCGAGGACGACACAGGTGTATGAGATGCGTTCTCAGTTGGGTTCTTCCTTGGTACAGCTGGCCTCCTCTACTGCGGGTCACCCATCCTCTTCAGGGACGCTCCCTCAGCCCCCTACTTCTACTTCCTAGTGGTCAATGTTGTAATTGTTATCCTTCCCTTAGTTTTGTTATGTCTCGGACATTTTGTATGTTGTTGTCCGGAGACGACTTTCTTTTTTGGTGGGATGATGTTGTCGGGTAAACGGGTAGTTAGTTGGTTGGTCCGTCTGAAGGAGTTATGCGGGTGCGAGGGTTCGCCTCTTATCCCTTCGAACCCTATATGTATACCTTTCTCTCTATTTAGTAGGCATTTTGGATTGACAGAGAAATACTCTTGTACTACATGACAATGAATATATGAATATAATGTTGTTATACTCTTTATGTTAAGTACTTTACTTCCTGTATGCAAATAGTTTCCGTTACCCCACGAGGGTAAACAAAAGCATTATCAAATGATGTGATTACTAAAGAATGCAATTTGTTAAAAAGAAAGAAACATTATTCCAAGAGGTGCGATTTAGTTTGTCTCTAAGAGGTATGCTAATACAAGACATGTCTCACTTAAGAGGTGTCTAATTTAATAAGGGGCATGTCTACTCAAATATACATGAAGATATATATAGAGATTGAAAGTAAAGGAGAAGTGTGTGTTGTGTGTTGCAAAGACAATCAATCTTATACACCAAGGGCCATCTATGAGAAGATAGATTGCATATTTGATGAGGGGAGTATGAGAAGATAGATTACAGATTTGATGAGAAGAGTATGAGAAGATAGATTGCAGATTTGATAAGAAGAGTATAAATTTTTTATAGCACATCTACATGAAAAGATTGAGATCATAGTCCTAGCAAATTTAAGATCAATTTAGAGAAGATTAAAGGAAGAGATTATAATAGTTGAAGAAGAGAGTTATAGAAAAATTTGTGGAAAAAAGATCATGCATCATACGTTGTACAAGCAACATTGATAAGGTGGAAATTTGAATGAGGGTGGTGCCTCTAGTAAGTTAAGCCTACAAAAATTGTAAGAGATTATAATATAAGCAAGTAACTTCCTTTGGTTTTCTCCCATGAGGGTTTCCATGTAAATATTGTGTTATTGTGTTCATCTCATGATTATTGATATTGATTAAATGATGCTATTGTGATTGGTAAAGTTTAAATCTAAGAATGGAGAATTCTATAAGTGCCCTAGGTTTTGAAATTTGGCAATTAGTGGTAAATGGATACAAAGCTCCATCAATTCCTCCAGTAGGTGCAGCAGGAAAGAAGGCATATGAAAGTAATGCAAGTGCAAGAAATGCAATATTAAGTGGATTAACAGAATCAGAGCTTGTGAAGGTGATGCATTGCAAATCTGCCGAGGATATAAAGGATAAATTGAGAAACATCCATGAAAGAGACACCAAAGTGATAAAAGAAAAACTTCAAACCCATAGAAGGGAATTTGAAAGCCTCAAGATGTTGGATGAAGAAAATATTGCAGCATATCTACTTTGAGTTGATGAGATAGTTAATACCATAGGGAGTCTTTTTGAAGAAATAGCGGAATCAACAATGGCTCAAAAGATATTTTGGTGTCTTCTTGAGAGATTCGATGCTAAAGTCTCCGCTATAGAAGAAATAAGGGACTAGGATGAATTGACCATCGATGAATTACATATAATCCTTACAGCATACGAAATGAGGATTGGATGCAGGGATACATCTAAAGGAGTATCAGCCTTCAAAACTGCAAGGAGATCGAACGAAGAACCTATGAAAAGTGAAATCTCTGAGGAAGAAACAAATAAGGAGGAAGCTCTTTTTAATCAAAAGCTAATAAGAAAGTAGAAAGGAAATTTTCCATTTAAAGGCTTTAACTTGGAAAAGTCGGACACTTTATTAAGAATTGTCCATATTTAAGATAAAGTGAGACTGATAAAGACAGTCTTATCCAAGGAAGGTAAACAAATATAATCACAAGTATGATAAAAACAATAAAAAGAAGAAATCCTATGACTATAAGATGAGTCTCTATGCTTATAGAGATGATAGTACATCCAATGAAAGTGATTGGGACAACTATAAAGAAATGCTTTTTATGGCATTTGAAACAAAAGGCAATATCATTGAAAACAATGATAAAGAAAACAAGCACTCACATGAAGTTAAGAAGATAAAATCTGATCATAAAGATGATGATGATGAGGAAGATAGTTTTGAAGAACTCTATCATACCATAGACGAAATTGAGAGTTAGGAAGAAGAATTTAAAGTACAAGCACCTATTTCAAGAAGAATACAAAAAGACCAAATCACATGAAGAATCAGAAAAAGAAATCATCAAGTTGAAAGTTCAAATTGAAGAAGCAAAGACAATTGAGGAAGAAATCAGATCTCAACTAAAGATGTAGGAGGAAACTTGTGAACAACTAGAATCTGAGATTGTTTTTCTAAGGAATCAGAGAAGACAACCACCAAGATGAACACAAGCCTCAAGTTTGAAAAGAGCTCCGAAATTATAGGCGATATCGTTAATGGCCAAAGATCACCCATCAAACAAAGCAGGACTTGGTTATAAAGAAATACAAAAGTCAAATGAAGTATCCAAGGAGCCATAAAAAAAACTAATGGAGGGAAGACAAGGAGTGATGCTGATAAAGGAGAATGTAACAAACCAAAAGAAAGCACATATAAAAAGGATAAGAAGACCACTTTCAGAAACTTCTTTCCACAAAGGCATAGCATATATTACTAAGTTCTATCAGCCTTTTGTTGGCTCTTGTTTCACATGCAATAATTTTGGTCATAAGGCAAGAGAGTGTAGAACACAAGATAGATATATTAAAGAATGGAACAGCAATAGAAATCATTATGGGTGGAAAAGTATTACAATTCATATCCTCAAGTGAATGATAATGTTATATGCTACAAATGTAGTATATATGGACATATAGCACGACATTGTAGAAATGGTTTTGTGAAACCTCCTAGAGAGTACAAAATGAATGATTTCATGAACAAACAAAAAGGAAAGTGTACTAAGGCATGGAGAAGGAAACAAGACCAAGGTAATGCAAAGAGTAAAAAGGATAAATGTATGATTTTGCATTATGTACCTCAAGCACAAATTTGAGGTGAAGCATGAATATAGGGGGAGCTTGTCATTGAACTATCATTCAGCTCTATGGAAAAGACAACTCAAAAGAAGAGCTCTCATAATCTATTAGAGAAAGAGAAGTCATGGTTGGAGAGAAGGATGAGAATTCTATTATGGCAGTAGAAAACTACATATTAAAAGGTTACCATGTAATGAAGTGAAGGAGAATCAATGTCAAGATGATAAAGATCCCATAAGACTTAATGAGAGAGTTTTGATAAGAGGATGAAAAAAATTGAAAGAAGTATGCTTGTATATTTGCATTTGACAAGCATGTATTGGCAAAACAATAAGAAATTTATAGAGGAAAGTTGGATGGTTATGTTCTACTTGACATATAAAGGAATACCTACTAATGTAATAATGACATAGAAAACATGAATGCAAGAAAAATGAACATTCATTTACCATCAATGTAAGAGGGAAAGAGTAATTGAAATAGGGAGAACAATGCCATTAATGTCAAGATGAGGAACTAAGAGAGGAATCTTCAGAAGAAACTTAAGCATGAAAAGAGCAAATTGCATCAAATATTAAGGGAGTCAAGGTGCCATATGAGCTAAGTCACAAGGTTCGAATTTGAGTTCGAGTTCGGCAAGTATGAAATTCGGATGAAGTTCGGCTAGGTAAAAATTTGGAAAAAAATTCGACATTAAATTCGCCCTATAATTTAAAAAAAAAATATTAGCAATAAATTGAAAAAAAACCAATATTATGTAAAATTTGAATACACTAAAATAAATTTAAAAATATTGTAATTAAAATGTGTTTAAACTTTAAAATTTTAATTTAAATATTAATATATGAATTAAAATTGTTATGTTAATTAATAAATATTATAATTAAAAATATTATTTTATTTAAATTTGAATATTATTAATGTGTAAAGAAAAATATATTAAAATTTGCATATTGAATAATAAATGTATTAAGATTTAAAAATCTAATTTAAATATTTTAAAATATTAAAATTTTAATATTGAATAAAAAATTAAAAAACAAATCGTTTAAAAAATATATCAAGATATTAAATTTTATATAAGCAAAAGTCACAATAAAAATAAAATGTTGGAGCCTTCTGTGGAAGAGTGCAACCCCGGGCTTCTGTCTACCAGACTTTTTTGGCAATTTGCGGGTCGATTGGGGTTAACTGAGTCATTGGAGGAGTCAAACACACCTACCCAGCGCTGGGATTCGGAAGATCACATCAGCTTAAATCATCTGATTCAATACCAATCACCACGTAGGCCAGCAGTTCCAACACAGCTAGCGCATATCAAATTTCGGACGACTTTAAAAAATATATATGTTAATGGAAAACCTAAAAGCTCTCGCCTACGAATTTTT
>MU228320.1:3067210-3090240 GCA_018584345.1 Thuja plicata | reverse complement strand
ACTGTTCTGTGTAATTATCAATCGAAGGGAAATCATCATTCAACCCTCCGGAAGACTCATTGAGTATCGTGGCGCACTTCCCTTCATTGTACGGCCCTGTCCTCCAGCAGTACGGTCCTGTCCTCCAGCTGTACGGCACTATCCTCCAGCTGAACGGCCCTGTCCTCCAGCTATACGGTCCTGTCCTCCAGCTGTACGGCCCTGTCCTCCAGCTGAACGGCCGTGTCCTCCAGCTGTACGGCCCTGTCCTCCAGCTGTACGGCCCTGTCTTGCCTAGCTGTACGGCCCTGTCTTGCCCAGTACCGTACGGCCCTGTCTTGCTCTGTACCGTACGACCCTGTCCTCCAGTTGTACGACCCTGTACCGTACGGCCTCCTGCCAGTACCGTACGGCCCTGTCCTCCAGCTGTACGACCTCCTGGCCTGTACCGTACGGCCTTGCCTTGCTCTGTACCGTATGGTCTCTAAACTGCACGCCTCCAGTTTGTTCGGTTCATTCCTGTTCGAAGGCGCAGGACGTAGCTCGGAACATTACAAAAACATGGCTATGTCTACAATGATCATAGATGTTTTTGCTAGAATTCCCCATTTTTCACTGCATCTGCAGCTATTGTTGTTGAAGTTATTGTTAAAAATGGGATTTTAAATTCGTTTTTATGTATTTTTTAAGGCATTTGATCCATATGTACTCCCCTTTCGATGTCGGTTTGAAAGCCTATGCATCTTATTCTCATTTGTGCATTGTCTTTCCCTACTTTTTGATTCATTTTCGCAAGGTTCACATGCTCAAGAGATTATCATGAACTGGAGAGTTTTGTGTTGTAGAGTTTTTGAACAGCCTAATAATATGATTTCAACTTTTGTCTCCGAGAATGCATTACTTATGGCTTGGATCCTTGTCATTTTCTTTTCCCGGGATTTTCAGCTAGAATACAAACCAAAGTTTCTATGTATTAAGTTTTGTGTTCTATGAATAGAGGATGAGGCTTCAGAACAAAACGATACTCAATATCTTTTGCACTTTGTTTACACCTGCAATTCACTCTTCAGGGAAATAAAAAGATACAATCAATATATCAGAATGGTGATCTTGATGCAGAATTTCATCCAGAAACAATGGTAATAAATGACGTTGAATCTATTGTTGATGATGGCCGGAGCAGAAGACATCTTCACAAGGTCAAAATGCTATAAAGGAGATATAAAGCATTGTTTCAGAAGTTTCATACATTGTTGATTGATACTCTGAGTCTAGAGGACCTAATGATAGTACCATGAAATGATTTCTTCATTCTCACAAGAGCTTTGAAGTGGGCACCATTAATTCATGGGCATATGCAGAATAAAGATGTATTCAAACAATGATTCCAGGAGTAGGACATTCATGACATAAAGGAGAGACAACAGAGACATGCTTCCCAACTTCAGCTATGCAAAGAGAACTTCCCCTAAAGAGGTAGAACTACCTTAGGAGATGGAAGAATGTTCTTTCAAATTGAACACAATAAAAATACAAAAAGGTTCTTACCCTCACCTGTAAGATGTATCAAGTTTGTTCTTCCCAATTATGCAAGTTTGTGTTGCAAATTGAAGAAAGTTCTTCCCATGGCATGTATGTTCTTCCCATGCTTTTGCAACTTTGTTATGTCTTCTAGGATCCAAATTATGTATCTCGGGTTTTAAAAACATTATTGCATATTCAACACGTGCAATAAAATGATCTCATTTGTGAAGGAAGTTCCTATGTTCGTCTAAAAAAAATGGTGCAAGAAGAGATGCAAGTTCTTCCCTTCATAAAAAACTTCAAACACTCATTTTTCTTGCATGTGCAGTTGGGATTAAAAACCTCATCCTTAAGTTTGTTTTACCCAAACAGAGCAAGGTTTTTTCCCTATATGTAAAGCAAACTAGAAACCCCACCTGCACGCTTATATGTCAAAGAAGAATGACTTGTAATGAGACATAAACATCTCACTTATGAGTAAACAAACGGAGCTTCCCAATATACAATGTAGACCAAAAAGCCCACTTTCGTGCTTTTTTATGGCTTTTTATGAGATGCAAGTGTTTCAAAAAATCTCACCTTGCATATTAAACATTTTCTGATGCATGTATATGTACATGTTTTCATTTTATCAACTCAAAGCTTGTTGCTCGCATACATGCAGTGCCTCCAGAAAACCCCATTTTTTTGAGTTTTTCCCTCATTTAAAGAGTCAATTTTACTCAAAATTCATTGGCTTTCGCTGCTCAAAGGCCTTCCACTTATATCCCATATGCATACTCTTCCAAGTTTGCGCTTGAGGACAACAACATGATGCAGTCATACAAAGTAAGGGATGGGAGATGCAATGATGGTTGGCATAAAATGCTTTGAAGACTGACATGATAATGAAAAGATGCTTTCTAGAAATCACCACTATGATGCAGAACAATCAAGGATGGAGATTCACGTTCCGAGATGCTTTCGCCAACCAGAACATGTCAATCATCGGGCATCTTGTAGCAGCATGAAGACAACAGAGGATGATGCGAATAGATGTCGTGTCTTGTCAGACACTTAGAATATTTCATTATGCATTTTGTAATTTGTAATTGATAGATTACATGCAGTGTAAGAAAAAGATGTAATTGCATGTACATTAGGTTCTACAATATTGAATAAGTCAAAGTAAGTTAGTTAGTTAGTTAGAGATAAGGATAGAATAAGTCAAAGTGGTTAAGGTTTTCCCCTTTCTTCTCCACTTTTTTCTCTCCTCTTTTCCTATATAAAGGAGGGAGCTCATTGTAAATAATCATCTTTTGTGTGTGCAAGTAAACTATAGGCAAAACTCTAATATTCTGAAGACTTTGTGTTTCATTGTAAGAGAGTTGAGCATCTGAATAAAAGGAATAAAGATTGACAAACTTTGAGTTGTTGTCTTGACAATTGATGAATGTTTTCTTATGTTGCATTTGTTAATCCTTGATTTAGATTGAATAGTTAACTTGTTTATTTCATTGGAGCATCTTTAATCCAAGTTTTCTGAAGACTTTATGCTTCAGATGATCGGGGTTACTATAGAGAGTAGTAGCTGTAACATTCTAAAGCTGAAGACTTTGGGCTTCAGCGTTAGAATTTTAGATTAATTAGAGGATGTTCAAGGGAAGACTTTGAGCTTTCTTGAACATCTAAAACTAGAGTACTTATTTGAAGTGAGGACAAGAGACTTCGAGCTCTTGTATCATTTCATCTTTAGATAAAATTCACTGCTGTCTCAAACGATTGTTCTTAAGTCAATCTTTGAGCCACCGGTATTACTGTAGCAAGGAGAACTGTTTGTGTTACGGTTCAGTTTTACTTGAAGCCACCTGCGATAAGAAGGGATCCTCCCCTATTGCTGAGAGGAGAGAGTAATCTCACATACTGTTGCTTAAAGGATACATTTTACCAAGTTGTAGTCTTAGTGACTTACAAAATATTTAGCCAACAGAGTACATGGTGACATCATGGACTTGATGTCGGGAAGCCATTACTCGGAGCATTTAGTGAATATCATGGGCTTGATATTCGACCAATGCAGTTGATATCATGGATTTGATATCGGTTGAGTCCTTGGGGCTCGGGGATCATAGATCCACAGGAGAGTATATGGTGACATCATGGATTTGAAGGACTTGGTATTCGGTAAGTCAATGTTCTTGATATCATGGATTTGATATGATGACATAATGGACTTGATGTCGGTAAGTTATTGATGAATATCATGATTGAGTCTGTTAGACTCGAGGTTAAGTGTGGTAGACATCATAGTTGTAAAGACTATAGGCCTATACTCGGAGCACTTGATGAATATCATTGGTACTTGATATTCGGAATATTATCATGGATTGATGGAATACATGTGTGACTTATGTTTTTATCATGTTTGATAAGATGATAGATGTGATATCTATGACACTATTGGATAAGGAATCCATTGTGGTTATGTTTTTGAGTCCTATTATAGATGGGAGGTCTATAGGTTGATCTTTTCCTCAAGTCCAAGAGGGAGTATTGATGTTTTGGCCTTTACGGCAAAGATCAACGCATTGGACAAAGTGGCAGTAATAATAATTAATATATTGGATATATTATTGATATATTTAATTATGATAAAATCGATTGGATAATAATAATAAATATAAAAGGTTATATTTATTATTAAGGATTGAATTTAATAATTAAATATGGAGCAAATATATAAAAGAATATATTATTATTATGGACCCAAGTCGGCCAACTTGGGAGGCCAAGAGTTTATCTTAATAAGCTCATATATTAGAGCGACTTGGAGAAGGTAAGAAGCAACCAAAAAAACATAACGTTGCCTTCTTCCTTTAGCAAGATCTTTGGATGAGCAAATTTACGGAGCAAATTCAAACATTGCTTTCTACTTAGCGTTTATTCTTGAGGCAGTGAATTTGACCTTGGATGGATGAGCGATTTGGTCAACCGACTAGCAGCGAATTCGTAGTCTTGCATTATGGAATTAGACCAACATTGGAAGCCTCAGCAAATTCATTAAAGGAGCGAATTGCAAATCAGCGAATTATATTTAGGATAATTCGCACTTTGCATAAGCAAATATTGTGAGCAAATTCACGGGTTCGATCAAGCATTCAGATGAGCAACATCATGCTTGCAACAGCGAACTTAAGGCATCAAGATCAGACAAATTTGTGATCAGCTAAACTTAGCAAAGTTGATCAGCATCATAGGTACATAACAGGGATCAATACTATACATATCAAAGCTACAAGGGCAGATTTTGTAGAAGGCCAAATCAGGGTAGACTGGCGACATGTTGTGAGCAGACCTTGATAGCATTTATGTTGATCGGAATCAATCTAAGTATTGGTTATATTCAGATCTGAGCGCTAGTTATTTACAATATTGGATCAGAATTGGATAAGCCCTAGGTTGGCTATATCAACATTGAAAGAAGACAGATTGTGGAGCTTGAAGACATTACCTTAGTCTGATTTCCGGGTATTATCTATCCTTCTTTGTGTTTATTTTTCATACCCTGTGCTTAGCTCTTTGAAGACCTCTACAGATTGTATGTTCCTTGTTAGAATCTGAAAACATTAACATGAACCTGCATCCTTGTTTGTTCTGCATCATAGTAGTGATTACTGGAAAAACATCTTTTCATTATCATTTCAGTCTTGAAAGCATTCTATGCCAATCATCATTGCATCTTCCATCCCTTTCTTTGTATGACTTCATCATATGGTTGTTCCTGCTTCATATGCTTCTGCAACCTTGGAATTTGTAATCAAGATTTTGAAACTTAATCACATGTTTAAGGAAGATATTCTTTTTCTTTGCAACCATATGGGAAGTACTTTGTTTCTTGCATATGAATCTTCATTTGTCTGAGGGGAGGAACATACATCTCATAAAAGGACACAAAAAGGCTTTTTTACTATTTTACATATTAGAAAGTTGGACTTCTTCTTTGATATGTAAGTATGAACATTATGAAAGAGGTGGGTTTTTCAATCCATAATGCATATTGGGAAGAACTTAGTATTTTGGAGGCACTGCACGTATCCGGACAACAAACTTTGAGTTTGATAAAATGAATTCATTGACATATATATGCATGAGCAAATGTTCAATATGCAAGGTGGGATTTTTGGAATCATTTGCGTTTCATAATAAGCCATAGAAAAAGCATGAAGGTGGGCTTTTCAGAAGCATATGCATACTAAGGAAAAGTCAAAAAGTGGGCTTTTTTGGCTACTTTGCATATTGGAAGTTTCACACTTGTCTCTTTAACATGTAAATGTGAGAAAGTGGATATTTTATCATATTTTGCACATTGGAGCAGCACTTAGTCTTTTTTATTCATTTTGGAAAGTCACCATCAAGAACGGGGTTTTTAATCCCGACTGCATATGAGGATGCAACTTAGAAGAAAATGGAAGAAGATGGAAATGAAAAGACAAGAAGAACATGTAAATCTGAAAGTGAAAATGAAAATGCAAAGGAAAAACAACTCTCTCTCAAGTTTGAAATTATGGAAATAATTCAAGAATTTTGAATGCAAACTTGGAGATATATAGGCCAAGAGTTTGATTAAATCCTCATGCTTAATGAATGCATTTGCATGAGTCATAGAGAGGAATGACAAATGCCCTCCATACATTTCTAAATTGCACAAAATCAACAACTATAGTGGAATGATTCAACCAAAAACGTGCCCTAATTGATTACAAATTCTTCTTGCAAACAAAAACAAAAACCACATTCAACAATTCCAAAATAAATGCACTTCGAATTTGAAGAATGGAGTAAGAAAAATGTTTTTAAAACAAGAAGAGAACTTACCTAAATCCCAAACATTTAGGAGTAAAAAATGCAGAGATTAATGGCGAAATTCTTGCACAAAACCGTTTTTCCCTTGCTGTGATGCCCTAGACAGGCTTTCTTCTCCAACTCACAGCTAAGAATGGGGAAAAAAATGAATTTTAAAATGAACTTTGCATGCCGAGGTCAAGAGGAAAAAAGATGGGTTTTGCAACTCCATATCTCATAGCATACGATGTGCAAATACCTCCAAATTCACCGCCCACAATTTAGAGAAAAACGTAGCATCTTAAAACACTTTGTCAAAGCACGCAAATGCTTTTTTTTTTAAATGCTGCCATAAAGTCATAGCGAGAACAACGATTTCAAAATATTTAAAAACGTGGTTTTAAAAGCACATGATTTAATAAGAAACGAGTTTTCGGAAAGCTTGTGCACGTTTTTAAAATGATGGCGACATGCAGAAACGTCCAAAAATGATGCCTTCCTATAACAAAACCAAGCCTCTATGATGGGTTTTACAAGCACCAATACATGCTTTGCATGAGCTGTTTTAACATGCCATGGCATTCGAAAACACCATCTTTGGAGAAATTTGGTGGACTTTTCTATGTGAAATGCATGTCATCTTTTAGTTTCAAAACATACAAATCCTTTAAAAATCGCCACCACTTGGTTAAGTATGAAACCGCGGTCTTTGAAAAAGAAGTGACGGGTTTTACAAGGCATATAGCATATACTATTTAAAGATATATGCTAAGAGCTCCAAAAATGCCACCATTTGAAGTTACGGGTTTTATAAACTCAAATCATATTCAAAACAACATGCATATGCAACATGTAATTAGGATTAAATTTGCCACTTTCTAAAGACTAAAAACATGTTTAAAATAACATGTAATCATTTTCAAAAACACACCATTTAATATAATAATGTTTTTTTAAATAAAATTGCACATATTTAAAATTCGACATATGCAATCATCTTTAAAAAACCCACCCTTAATGACTTGGATTTTTAAATTGCACTGCTAGTGGGGAATCAAACACGTTCTGCATTGTGATGATATGCAATATCAAATAAAATTAAAAAACCCCACTTAATAGCTCAACTATAATAATACTTCTATGTAACTTTATAATTTTAATGATATAATATGCAGAAAGACTTAAAATGTCCACCATTACATATTTAATCATTAAAAATAAAAAGTAAAACTTCTCACAATAATGTGAAATTTTAAAGTGGGGTTCGAAACCCACTTTACATAAAATGACATTTTAACCTCATGCAATTACCAACAAAAAGCCCACTTTTGAAGGATTCTAACCAAGACGCACAATCAGGCAGAAAAACCCCACCGGTAGGACGCTTTAAACCTCTATAACCTGAGCTAAACAACTCCGATTGACACCTAAGATAGCTCGAAACGAGTAGAATTCTGAAGGCCACAAACCTAAGGCAAAAACAAAACCAAGAAACCAAACACATGACTAAGAAAACGCCTTAGAGAAATTAACCCACAAAATTTTCCGTAGGGTTGTCCAATTTTGCGGATACAAAATTGGGGACAACACATGTAGTTTGTTTAAGGCATATAGTCGTTCTCGCAGACAATGCATATCACCCAATCTTTCTCAATAGCTATCCGCAGACTTGTACCATAAACTCAGCAAGTACGATGGCTTCCTGGTCATACATCAACTGGAATGGTGTTTGGCCCGTTGTCACTTTGTATGTTGTACGGTAGGCCCAGAGTATTGACAGAAGTTTTTCCTCCCAACCTTTTGTTCGACTCCGCATGACTTGTATATTACAGAGACCAATATTTTATTGGTGGCCTCTGCTTGCCCATTGGCTCTCAGATAGTAGGGGCTCGACATAGAGTGAAATATTTTGAACTCCGTTAACAGCTTAATCACATGATTGACGAAGTGTCCTCCCCGATCGCTCATTAGCTGGATGGGGATGTCGTACCATGTAATGATTTGCACATAGATAAATTTGGTCGTACTCAATGTCGACTTATCAGATAAAGCCCGCGCTTCTACCCACTTAGTTAAATATTATGTGGCCACAACAATATAACGACACCCTCTAGACACGACTGGCCTTCAGCAATCCAATAAAGTCCATCCCCCACCGTTCGAACAACTCCTGAGCGTGAAAGGGGTTGAGCGGCATGAAATCCCTCTTCAGCAACTTCCCATCCCTCTAACATTTATCACACCCTACGACCCACTCCCTAGCGTCGTTGTACAACGTCGACACCATAAGCCTAGGAGCAACACTTTGCGTGTTGTTGTGTCTGGTCCCATATGTCCTCCTGTCGGGCCTTCTTGTGCTTCTCTCAATACACTGGGAACCTCCTCCATGACACATCTCCTTAGCACCTGGTACGGTCCCATTTTATACAATAATCCATTTATCAATGAAATTGTCCTACTCCTCACGACGAGCTTCCTCTCTCCCGGTGGCATGTCTCTCGGGAATTGCGACGTCGAGAGATACTCTTCGATGCTTGTGTACCATGCCGGCAACACCGCAATGTGAAATAAGTGGGCATCTAGAAAATCATCATTGATCCCTTCTAGTGGTTCTCTGAATTTTATCCCCGACAGCTGGTTAGCGATCACATGGCTCTGCCCTGGCCATACAATGATCGTGAAGGTGAACTCCTGCAATAGAAGTATCCACCTGTTAATTCTTCCTCGAATGATGGGTTTATTCATCAGGTACATGAGAGCCTAGTGGTCCACATAGAATGTGAATGGAGTCGCCAGAAGGAAATGTCTGAATTTCTGTATGGCATAGACCATTTCGAGAGCCTCCCTCTCGATCGTACTATAGTTCTTCTCTGCCTTAGACAACAATCTACTAGCAAAGTAGATTGGATAGTCTAGCCCATGGTCCCCCACCTGAGCCAATGTAGCACCTATTGCAAAGTTTGAAGCATCCACATGGACGTGGAACTCCTTATCCCAATTAGGGTATGCTAGGATCGGCACACCCACCAGCCTTGTCTTCAACTCCTTGAAGGCTTCACCCTGTGTTGCCCCCCAAGTGTACAGCTCGCCCTTCCGTGTCAGTTTGTCTAAGGGGTACGAGACTTGCACGAAGTTCTTGATGAACCTCTTGTAGTACCCGATGTGGCCAAGGAAGGACTTTACTCCAGTGACGTCTGTAGGGGGCTCCATCTCCATGATCACCTTCACCTTGTCAAGATTTGTCTTCAATCCAACCTTGCAATATGGCCCAATAGCTTCCCCTGCAGCACCATGAATCTACACTTCTTCGGACTCAGCACCAATCTGGTCGTTTGACACCTTTCCATGCACTCCCATAGGGCGACTAGTTGTGTGTCTTGTCCACTGTAAATGGACCAATCATCGAGGAATGCCTTGAAGTTCCCCACCGACATCTTATCAAAGATGTGGAAAATTATCCTTTGGAAGGTTGTTGGCACATTACAAAGACCAAAAGGCATCTGGTTGTACACATAAACACCGTCCACCACAAATGTTGTCTTTAGTTTATCTTCTTCTACAATGGAGATTTGGTTATACCCTGAAAACCCATCCATGAATGAATACATTTCATGTCCCGCTACCTCCTCAAGAATGCTATATGTAAATGGTATGGGGAGGGGGTCTTTGATGGAGACAGCGTTCAGGCAGTGGAAGTCCACAGATGCAGATCTTGTTTTCCTCCTTCAGTGAGATGACAATGGGGGATACCCATTCACTGGTCTGAATTCGAAAAATAATGCCCGCATCCAACATTCGCTCTATTTCTTCATTGACCTTCGCAACATAGTTGTTATTCATCCGGTACGGTCTCTTCCATACAGGTTGGGCTCCAGGTACTAATGGAATGCGGTGTACGCACAAGTCCAGAGGCACTCCCTTCAGGTCCTTGTATGTCCACGGGAAAACATCTTTGTACTCCATGAAAATTTTAAATGTTGTTGCCTTCAGTACCGGATTCCAGTCGTCCCCTACCAATATATTTTTGGGACTCGCCTCATCTCCGAGGTTGGTGACCTTCAACAAGTGCTCTTCATACTTTATGGGTTTCTCCTTGTCAAAATTTTGTGTTAGTCTCATTGACTCGGGCCTCTCCTTCCTTGCATTCCCCAAACTCCAGCGGAAACAAATCCTTCTCTAACTCCTCATCAACCTGTAGCATGTTACACTGAAATAGTTCATAATTTTCCATATGCCAGTGGAAGAGTCCGTTCATGGAATCCATGTCATCTTCGGAGCATCCTTCAAGTTCCAAGACGCCTTCATCATTTGGCTCAATCCTGCGCTTCCCTTCGTCTACTCCACTCAACTCTCCTTTTGACTCTGATTCCGAGGAAGATGTAAGTTCCTCACTCACCATTTGAGTTTTGAGGTCAATGACAAATTTTCTTCCTTCACTCTCCATTGACAGTGTGTTCTGCTTCCAGTTGTAGTTCCCTTTCGATTTGACGAGCCACCCTCTTCCCAGAATAGCATCATACCCTTTCTTCTTCAGGGGAATCACCACAAAATCCAAAATGAAGGGTTGGGTACCAATTGTTACCCGTTGCACCATCAAAGTACCGATCAGCTTGATGTCGTGCTGGTCGGCACCCACAAGATTGAAGGTCGGCGGCCACAGTGTCGGTTTCCTGAGTTTCTTCCATGTTTCCTCCGGTAACACATTCACCCCCGATCCTCCATCGACAATAGTATCGGTGAGGATGGTTTTGATGCCCATCTCCACCACCACAGGGTGTCGACCACTATTCACCACCAACAGCAGTGGGTCTGTCGTAGGGCTGACTAGAACCTCTGTGTGCTTTCACTTACAAGTAGGTATTGATATGGTGCTTAAAATGGCTACCCTCAACTGTGGCATTGTTTCCAGAAGGTCTTTAATTTTAACTGGCACCTCCGTCTGCAACACTTGCCTCATAATATTTTGGTCAACTTCTTTACACATACGAGAGGAATTACTCATTGTGTCATGGGTCTCTTCTTTCCGCCATCATCTCTCGTTCAATGTCTCCCTTTTCTACCTGTACCCTCTCTTTCTTCGTTCAGGGGTCTGGGTACGTCGCCTTCTTGGCCTGTGCTCGAGTGATTACCAATACCCCTTTGTCTTCACCAGACTTCTCAATGTCCAATTGGTTAACTTCGAGCTTTGGGCAATTTGCATCTTAATGGTCACCCCGTCCACACCATCGCCATAGATGTTGAGGAGATTCTTCCTTCTGGCAATCGTGAGCAAAGTGCCCCCATTGGTTGCAAGCTCTACACTGAATCATGAGGCGACCCTTCGCATCATATTGGATCCAACTCCAACCACTATTGTTGTTACTATTATTGTTACTTCTTCCCCTGCGTCGGTTGTTACTGTATCCACCTGATGATGCGTTGGTATTCATTTGTGTCTGAGAGGTGCCCGTTGTTGCGATGTCGACGGTTGTTCCTAAGTGAAGAGTACTTGTGGACCCCTCGTTTTCATATTGTATGGGCATTCCTTGGTGGAATGTCCCATCACTTGGCAAATGTCACAGAAGGCTTTCTTCGGGCATGCTCCCTTCGTATGACCTTCCTCCTTACAGTCCGTACACCATAACTCGCCTTCATTCTTGTTGGTGCTCCCCTTTGTTGCTTTTAACTCCATCATACACTACATATCTTTCTGAAGTGCTTGCACCTTTTTGTTAGATTCGTCGTCATTGCTACTCCCATCGGAGGAATCATCGTCTTCCAACGACCTATTCTTCTTCTTTCTGGAAGTTTTTTTTCACTCTCCAGATCCATCACTCGGTTGTAGGCATCTTCATACGACGTTGGCAAGACCATTTTCTTCCTTAGAGAAGATTTCAACCCCTCTACGAACCATCGTTTCTTCAGGTTGTCGGCTGGTTGGTTGTCCATCTTTCCCAACAATTCCTTTAATTGTCGGTCGTACGTCCTTACGTTCTCATTCTTTCCCTGCTTTGTATTGTAGATCTCTGCCATGGTCTCGTTGTCATCCCGAAGCAGTTAGAATTCACTCTGGAATGCTTTCTTCAATTCATCCCATGTGTTTACCTTTGTTCTGTCAATATCGGAGAACCAATCAATGGCTACTCCACGCAGGGTCGCAGGGAATTGCACTACCCATTCGTCGCGGTCTGTCACCCGGTTGGTCGGCCAAATTGTCTCGCATGTTTTGCAGTGTCATACAAGGTCCTTGTCATCCCCTGTGAATTTCGATAATTTTTGTTTATTTTCCATTGATGTATTCTTTTGTGGCTTTGGCCCGCTGGGGACTCCTGAACTGTTGGGAACTCCTGAGCTGGGTATAGTTGAATTGAACAGGTTGTTGTGATCCTCCTGTGTCCTCCCAACACCTTCGGTCGCACTGGTATCTCCTACTTCTCTGTTCGCAGTCTCCCTTTCGCTTCGGATCTTTGGTTCCACCCTTGGCAGTGTAATTGTAAGGTGTCCCAACCTATGTCTAGTCTCCTCAATTAATTCAAGTACAACGTCCCCTTCAGCCGCTTCTCCTTTAGCCCGGTTACTCAGTTCAACACTATACGCCTTGTGTCCTTCATGCCCTTCGGTCCCACCTTCGGCACTTCCTGGATTGCCTTCGGTTGCTTCTTCCCTTTCTAATCCTCCCTCGGCAAGTCTTCGTAGCCTTCCTGTTCGCTCTACTTGCTCTTCCAATCTCAAGACTCGCTAGTAGGCCTCATAGTCCTATTCTTGTCCTCTTTGGGTATGGTTTCTGTCCTTATTCAGAATGTTTGGCATTAATCTTTCCTCTCTTAGGGGTTGAGGATACTTTGACGCCTTCTACTTTTGTCACGCTCCTCTTCCCTCTAGTTGTTTTCTTCGTACCGCTACAAAATTTGTTGGCGGCGGTGTTCTCTATAAGTCTCTTTTCGGCGGTTTTGCAGAGCAAGGAATGTTTGTGCCAATAGTCTGGGCAAACGGCTCATAAACCGGTCTACCTTTGGGCTCACACTGAGGGCAGTCCACACTGCACTCTCCGGAACTTCCTCTTGTGCGGCTTCCCTTCAGACGTGAGTTTCGATAGATGCTTGCAGTAGGGCTACAAAATCTGCCGTCAACGCCCGTTCACCTTCGAACAAATCCTCAAACCTTTCTTCGTTTTCGCGACTACTGCTTGCACCTTTGTCCACTGGTTGGCCCATTATACTCCCTTCGCCATTAACACTCTGTCACTCCCAGTTTCGTATCGGCAACGACGCCGGATGTTTGCCCCATAGGGTAACAATTTAATGCATGCGAGATTATATAGGAAATGTAAACAGAACACAATATTGCCAGAGAACTCACAAATACTTCTTCATTAATATCATCAACAGTTAAAATGTATCACAGTAATGACACCAATGTTCTACGACAACAATTACCACAATGCCAATATTACAATGATATCCCTTGGATACAAGTACACGACATATATAAATGTCGAGGGAGTTGCGAGTGCCAACCGTCGCAACCATTCCCAACTACTTATCCCTCAACCAAACTAACAAGTATTAACAATACTAATTTACCCGACAACAATAATGATGTTAATCATGTTCCTATAGTATTATTCATTTATTGTTTAAATGATTTAGTCATGCAATTATATGTTGCTTAGTAGCGATGTTGGGGAACCTAAGAGGACGTAGCTTAAATGGAATTCTATTCACTCTTAGTAACTAAATATAATGTAATCTTAATTCATTTATCAATATGCGTAATGGATTTAGGATGTTTAAGTTGATGTTGATAGTGTAAAAAAAAATTATGCTATGTTTTTGGTAGTTTAGTGTTTGTCCTCTCGAGTTCCTTGGCGGGGCATTACACACTGGAAAACCATAATTTTATTAGAATATATTTTACATAATAATAAAGTGCACTTGGTTTGTGTACAGTTCTCTCATTATCATTATAGTTCATTAGATCCTATAGTTAATGTTTAATATGGTGTTTTTCATGCTATACAGCCTGATGTGGAGGATGAAAGGAAGCGCATTGAAGCCAAGAACCCCTTTCCAAAAAAGCCACTTGTAATGTTTTTATACCCACTTGACCTTTATATGAATATTTTTCAAGGAAAAAAGTTTCAAGTCTGAAAATGTATTTCATAAATTTATGAACTTGAAGTTTAGGATTCTAAATTTATCACACTTTTATACGATATCATACCATCATTTTGTTTTTTTGTTTTTTTATTTAATTTACAAAGAAATTTTTGCTCCTTCAATTAATGGAGATTAAAATAAAACTTTTATTGTTAGTGCTCAATGAATGAATGCAATGCAAGTCCTTATAATGTTAAAGTTGATTAATTACAACTGATACTTTTTGGGGGAATGATCAAGGATGTAAAAAACTTAAGAAGTTAACAATCCAAACATGGATAATATAGTACACATTTCAGAGAACAAGAATTCGACATAGTTACAAGTTCTCTGCAGAAAAAGAGTACTATACTACTATTATATCCTATCGTTGAAAATAAGTATACTCATATTCTTTAGGAATAGCAGGTTCTTGGAATAAGAGCATTGTGTAGAGTGAAGATAGCATGGAATAGGGACTAAATTATGGCCAAAGAAAATTTGTTTGTGGCCATTGTCATCAATTGGTTGCCAGTGCAATAAAATCAGATTTAACTAGCTGAATTTGTTTCCGTAGAGAGGTGATTGTTTAGATAACTATTACACTCCATGGTCATGTGAATGTTTTTGGCTGCTAGTTTTTAGATCAAAATATTGTTAATGTTTGCTGTTCATGGCAAATTGATTCTTAATTAATTAATTAATTCTCATTGAAAAATTGATGTTGACTTTCTCACAACCAACAAATGAGTATATTTTTAAAACGAAAAGTATGACTAGACAATTTCAATCTTACAAAAGAGATTTATTGTTCTTCATTGATTTAAAGAAAAATGAAATAGACCTAACATTGGGTTAAACAATGGTCAAGCTTCTCATCATTTGTATCACCTTCATATGGTTGAATTTTTTTATTGTCCTCCACTTAGAATGGAGGTTGAGGATGGAGTCTTTAGTTGGTAAGGGGCTGCTTCTTCTCATGAAGTTGATGCTTCTCTTTTCTCATTTTTTTTCCTTCGAGCTGCCATGGACAGAGTGAAAAACAATGCCTCCTTCCTAAGCACTAACGGCTTGGTTACCACTTGTTACATCCCTTCCTTGTAGACTTTTCAAATAAATGTTGTAATTATTTCGCTGGAAGCATGAATTTAATTTGTTTAATTATGAGGATTATTGAATAATGATGCTTTAGTAGAAATTAAATATTTATGGACGAATAATGTTGTATACTAACAACTTGGATGAAGGATGATAATCTATATGGTTTATGTTAGTTTGAAATGTTATTATTATTTGATAAATTTAAGTATGGCTGGCTTCTCCATGTGTCAGCGGATGCAGGAGAAGATCACCCTTGAGAAGGAAGGGAGAGCATCATGTAATGTCCCCCTTTTGGGACATTAGAAAACGATTAAATAATTAAATTTTAAGTTGTCAAATTATATTAAATTTAATGACAAATAAATTTAATTATTTAATTAAATAGTCAAAGTAACTTTATGTTAATAGAGAATTATTTAATAAAGAAAAGTCACTTTATTATTTAAAAATGAATAATAATACCAAATGTCTAGGAGTGGGAAAGCCAAGAGTTTTCTAGAGATTGCTATAAAAGTACAAGGAGAGGATTATTCAAAACATATTCAGGTGTTATTTTGATTTGATAAATTTGTCTAGTGCATTTGCATTAGCTGGTGATTTCTGGAGACGAAAACATCCAGGGTTGGTTTTTGTTGAGTGGCGTTTATCTACAGCGGCTGGTTGGAGGAGTTGGAGGGATTTGAATCATCTCTTCCCTGATAGAGGCTGGCATAATGAAGAGCTCTCATCATCATGTGGCATTAGAGGTATCTATGGCTTCAGCTGGAGTGAGGTTCAGTTGGATTGAGGATGTTCTCATTCATGGTAGTAGCACATGGCAGGTTGACTTGATTGATTATGCACGCATGTAAGAACCCCTGCAGGTTCTAACTTTGCCAAACCACTAATTTGCTATGCAAATGATATATTTGTTTTGAAATTGGGATAATATATGGATTTATATGAATTTCTAATGGTATTGATAGGCAAGACAAATGCATTGAACTAATGCAACTCTAATATAAACTACTAATGTCGAAGGCTGAAAGTAATGCTTGTGTTTATTATGATAATCTTTATTAGGAATTTACAAATAGACATACCATATGAGGTACATGTATGCAAAACTGGATGTACTGCAGCAATACATAATTTTGGAAATGTATTTGAACAACACTATATAATTCTGATGAAGTAGTCGACGTGCTGTTATTAAGCCATTCTCCACCTTGAAATGTGTTCCAGATGCCTCCAATAGGTTAGACGTGTCCCCCAAGCAACAAGAATAGAGCCCAAAGATTAGGTGTTTCAGCCTCAAGAGAACACATCTGACTCTATGTGCAACACGTGTGGCTGTAAGTGATGGTACGGCTGATGCTTAGTTGCCATTTGTGATATTAATTGTAGCCATGATCGATTTCTGGTATTACTCTTCCAATCTGCACTAAAACCCTTGTATCTTTCAACTTGCCATTAAATATCCTTTAAACCCTTCAATAAACTTCACAAATCTGCTCATAAATGCTTGAAATCTGATTAATAATGGCAGCCAATGATGAATATTTGGGTCTGCAATTAATGAACCTTCAGAAACCTTCAAACCCTTGATGTATTTCTCCAACTGAAGTACAAATAGAACTCCTGTATGAAGTCCTCCAAAGCAATAATTTGGTTGATCTCTCACAACCTCAACTACAAAAAGCCAATGAAGATTGAACAATCTCCAATGCCCAGTTACAGTTGAAACCCTTGTTTCAATTGCACAAACTTCAAAGACACCAAATTCGCAAAGACAAATGATCATCCATGATGAGGTTGATTTTCTGTTTGATGTGCTTTTATAACCCCAATCTGCTTAATAGCATTTAAATCCCATTCTAATCCACTTTAGGTTTTTAATAAAACTTTATAATAAGCCAACTTGGGCGCTCATATTCATGGATTATAAACGCACTTTAATATCATTTAAAATAATATAACTTGTGTGCACATTGACTTTATAAAATACATTAATATTTTGGCCTCCAAAATATAATCCATTAATTGCACTTTAAGTCACTTAAATGAAGGGTCATGGCCCCATTGAATATAAAGTGACTTTTTAACTTTATAAATAATTATTAATAAAGTAATCACTTTATTAATAATTAAAATAACATAACTCCACAAATGATCATTATTTCTCAATTTCGTCTGAACCTGGGAGTTAACCATTGTGACCACTATGCACCCAACTGCCTTTAAGGGTCCCTCTCTATCAACCACTGACTTACTATAAATATTAAATCCCTCACTATTTGGTCAAACCAACTGTTCATTACAATCATAGCTTGTTCAGGTGCCTTGCTATAAATAGTAACCCTGACTTTCCTGAAATAGTCACTTACTATAAATAGTGAGCCAAACTGAGTCCAACGAAGACCAAACCTGAACATATGTTAAGCTCTGACGGAGAATACACGTCGATCTCTGCCATAAGGGGTCCCTCTATCCAACTGCCTTAGCCTACGAGGGCCAGTGGTACATTAATCCAACAAACTCTAATGCTCGCTAAAATGGGGACATTACAGTCCACCCTCCCTGAGATTGTTTGTCCACAAGTGTAATGTCTCCATTTTTTAGCAGGTCCGATGACAGATCATTAGTGCGACCTTCGTGGTCTGTTGAGGTGATTAAAAGGTCATTTGGTGTGAACTTACTATTTATAGTAAGTCATAGTATGGGTTTGACAGGACATCGGAGCAGTGTTGATAGTGTCAGATATGGTGTCTATGGCAGGATATCCGGATTGATGGACTTACTATTTATAGTAGGTAACCAGTTGGCTAGTTACTATTTTTGGATGACACTTGGGCACACAGGTTCAATTGATGCTCCTAGTTCTTGATGATTGGAGCTATTTGCGTATGATTATTTAATTAAGTTTACTTCATTAAATAATCATTTTTTTGCCTAAGACATTAATTAATTATATGAGCTCATTAAAGGTGGTATTATATTACTTCATTATGGAGTTATGAGCTTATATTATTTAGTATGCCTTTAAGTGAAAAGTGTCACCTTGAAGACTCTATTTCGAGCCTTCTTGAAGAATTTTTGAGGCATGTTATAAAGGTTTCGAATTATTGAAAGGGATGGATTATTCATTACATCTAAAAAACACTTATGATTTTCTACAAGGATTTCGAAGGAGAGCTGAAGTAAGGGTTTGTATATGTCAGAATGAATTGTGAATTCATTCGGCTTCATCATCACTTTGGACTGGTTCTTTCTTACCAGCGAATTGTGAGTTCATTTATTAGCATTGCTGAGTACAAAGGATTAGGGATTGACGTCAATATGAGGAAGTTTAAATGTTGAACATGTGGCAGGAGCTGATCACATTTTTTGCTAGTTGTGCATTCTTAGTACCAAAACGACATCATATAGCACCAGCCGCCATCACACAAATACGTGTCGTGGTTAGACCATGTAAGACGCCAAAAAAGAATGCCAGGTTAAGCCGTTTAATGATTCTTGCATTGGATAGTAGTGTTAGTTTTTAGAAATTCTTTAGATTCAATTTCGAATTTAAGGGTGTGGTTTGTAGTGTAATAAATATTTGGAATTTCCTTGTAATGTGCAATTTGCATTTCAATTTGATTAACGTTGGAAAAGGAGGAAAATTATATATATGTATTATTGAAAATTTTAAAAGAAAGAAATCAGAATTTTTTCAGAATTCTTGAGTAGTTCGCAGTCTACTGGATTAGAGCCAGGCAAGCTCTTTACATCAAGCAATCATGACTGCAAAGAAACTCCACTACACTAGAAGTCCAAAGGAAAATTGTGAAATGTCCCACACAACAACAACACTTAAGCACCAACATAACCATAACTGCACAAGAATGAACAACAAACCAATTGTCCAATCTCTGCACATTGAAACTGTGCATCTGAAACCAATAATGTACATTAGAATTAGAAATGAAACTGCAAATAATCCACACCATTTACACATTGTAATGCTCCCTAGTGAACCTAGACTGGAACCCCGATGCACGCGAAAGATCCCACGACACACTAAAAAGTGTCCAACAAAATATACCTGGATCCCAAATCCTGAATAGCCTGCCAAGAAGAACAACCTCAAACTTTTATTGTACTAATCTGATCACAACGTCACCATGCTAGAAATGGTGAAGCAATCCAATGGGACCCATCCAATCTATAGTGCTAACCCTGTCACCACCTGGATCCCAGAATAAACAAAACTCACATCCATCCATCATAAGGAGGTAAGAATATCTAGAAGCATCTACTACACCAAATCTCACTCTACACTCCGTCAATCCCCCATGGATATGAAATCCAACCGTACTGTGGAGATATGAACTCCCGAAGGTGTCTGTATCACAACCACTATCTCCATCCTCTGCTAAACTGCCATGGATGTGCAGACTCTGTAAGTAGTCCCACTTGCAGCTATTAATCCCATCTACTGCAGATGACAAATACCCATCCCACAAAGGATGGTATAATTCTAGAGCTAATCCACATTGATGCATCATCAAGTCTTCCTTGTGTGGATCAAAAGAAAAGTGACGAGCATTCCTCACTATGTAGTTATGGTAGAAGGCTCCAACCTCGATCAATGGCTCATCACTAACAAATTTGGAATCAGAAGATGGCTCTAGTCTCTGACCCCGAATAACTGATTGGGTAGGGGTTTTGGTAACCCTCTCTGCAAACCCAACCACAAAATCTCTATGAGGAAGCATTGTAGTCAGAGTATCTACAATTGCTCCCACCCAACGCTGAATGTTGCATGAACCTCGAATGAGAGTATCCTCAGCGACTCCAAACAGACCCTCTTGAAACTCCGTATTCTTAACCAGGTACTCAATAAACAACTCTGTGTAGTAAAAACAATATGAGGCAGAATCAACCTCTTTTTCTGCAACCTTAAGTTGATCACACTGACTCTGCGACATAAGATGCTGGCGTCCAGAATCAGCTACATGGGATGAAGTAATAGATTTGCTTCCAAGAGAGGGAAACAAATCTACATGAGAATCATATTCCCAACCAAATGACACTCTGCAAGTCCCCTATGAAGGTGATGGAGTAACGTCGTGTACTAACACAACTCTCTAGAGAATACACCACTACCACACAACAACTTTCAACAATTTGACCTGCATCATCTGCCATAGTACTAACCTCGGGAGAACCTGATGTCACAAGTGGTTCTCTATTGCTCTCGACCAAAATACTCATCCCACCCGAGACTATTGCACCTGTATCAGCGATGGATGTAGCCACATCCTCATCCCACTCACAGCTATAACCCATGGATATAAGATCATCACCAACTGCTATTGTAGGAAATTGAATTGTGTCTATAGATGGTGAAAACTATGCCAAACTCAAGTCTACGGCAAGCTCCTCAATCTGTGACTGGGACTCACGAAGGGTCAACTGTGCGCTCTCCAAAGAGTCCATAGTCACTACAAGCTCATGAGTGAGCTCATCTACCTCCTCCTTTCCCTTCAAGACGTCATAGAAAATGCAATCCCACTCAAGAAGATAATCTCTATTAGCAAGAAACTGTAAGTAGTTATGTTTCATTATTCCAATAGCTTCTCGAAGTTCATGGAACTCTGCCACGGAAAGACCACTATCATCATGCTCATCCGACATAGGAGTACTCCAACAAAAGGTAGCCAACATTTGACGAGCAACATCAAAATGCTCTATGGTTATGGCAATCATGCCGTCATTAACTTTAAGTTGCTCAACCAAATGATGAGGACTCTGAAACTTATAACTCCCATGCAAGCTCTCTGAATCAAAGTCTGCTCTGTGATATGAGGTTGTATCCACATCACTCACCTTATGATAAGCAGCATCATGTGTGCAATCATCAGCGCGCACATCAACAACTAAGGTATTGCTTCTATGTACCTCAAAGGATAGCTCAACAAGCAAAGTAGAAGTTGTTGAAATAACAGTATCTTCCAACACTTCCACTCCAAATGTAACTGCACGTCCATCCAAGTCACGATCCTGGGATCCAATGCCACTAAATGAACTTTCTAACTTGTTTCCTAAGGTCTGATTTGAGAAATCAGACTCATCATGACATGGATCCTCAATATACAATGCATCAATAGTACCCATTTCCTAACTACTTTCATGTGACAACTAAATGGTAGAATTCTGCACATATGTAGTCACTTATGTCTCATGTTGATGCAAAGTTTCTTCACTACTATCATGTAGATCAGAATTGTTATGGCACAAAATTTCCATGCAATCCTCATTCTTGACACTTGTATCATGAGTGCCAATACTCAAGGTCACTCCCATAACACTTTCGGAACTCACCATGACTTTCAAGTCATCATTATCCTAAAGTGGAAGACTGCTGTCATAAAAATCAGTCCTGTGCGTTATAGGCCCACTTTTCCGTGAAAGTGAATCATCTATAAGCTGCAAACACAATTGATCTGTCGTTGTGCTTGTTTAAGGTCTTTCATTATTTTCTCCAGATTGGGTGCCTTTTCCTTCTTCAATAAACCAGGGAGGAAGGCAGGTAACAATCTTCCATCCTTAATTCTAACCATGAAACTAACTCTCTACCCAACTGAAAAACAATCCCAATTGTAGAGTGTTGATTACTCAAATTTTTAAACGTATGAGCTCAATGATTTCCAACCCTAGCAGGATGGCAGGAAACTAAGTATTTAGGCTTTTCAAGTAATAATAAATATTTTATTTTTGCATCATTTGATTATATTATTAAATAATTTATGGAGATGGAAATAATGGTGAGCGAGCGAGGTGTGCGAGGAGTAGGGGCAGGCGACCAAGCCCTAGGTAATGTTAAGGGGAAATCGCAGGTTCACTTGGCAGATTTGCCTTTTGAGGATTCTGTATTGTTCAAGCCCTCTGACTGCCTCCCTTATCGCCCTCAATGAGTTTTTCTTGGAGGACAATGGCGAGATCTAGGTGTTAAATCTGAATATTTTAGGGGGTTTTCTCCCCAAGATGCCAGATCTGGTTTACAGCCTCAATGGGTATTTAAGGATGGCCGCTGGGAAGGCCTCACCCACTCTGGAATTGATATGGAAAGCTGGTTTCTTCCAGCCTTGCTTGAGGCTGAAAGGGCTCCTCAATTAGGGTTTCAGAATACTAGGAATTCTTTCAATCTGAATTGGGCTTGAATGTGACCCAAAATGATTAGGAGGTGTTCATGTAAAAAGAAACAAAATCAGTCTTTTGCTAAGGATAGGCAGCTTTGTAATGTCCCCATTTTTTCATGAGCATCAGAGTTGAGGGATTAGCCTATTATTCTATCCCTCGTAGGCTAATGAGGTTGGTTAGAGGGTCCTTTGAGAGATGCATCTTCTTCAGTGGTCAAAGTTTTGCAGATTTGGCTTTCGTTTGAGGTCTCCAGGACTCCGTATGCAGTACTTACTATTTATAGTAAGTCGG
Organism: Thuja plicata; assembly: GCA_018584345.1. Classification (NCBI taxonomy): domain Eukaryota; kingdom Viridiplantae; phylum Streptophyta; class Pinopsida; order Cupressales; family Cupressaceae; genus Thuja; species Thuja plicata. The sequence continues at coordinate 3,067,240 of MU228320.1, read as the reverse complement.
AGATGTTAGAGATGGACCCCTGCTATTTTT
>MU228320.1:2999474-3015835 GCA_018584345.1 Thuja plicata | reverse complement strand
TATTGAGTGCAACTGTATACTCAATACTGCATTGGCGAGTCGCGACTACATTGCTGCATTTTAATTTGAGGCAAAGGTAAGTGATACTTATTCTATGACTGTGATTTTGAGTTCATTTACATTATTTCAAAATAGGTTTGCAAAAATGGGGTTTATTTTCCCTTTCGGCCCGAAATACACCGCACACCGTTGATCTGTGCTCATCCAACGGTCGCTGGCACTGTCGCACTATCGCGGGTCCCATTAACTCTTGGCTTGTCATTTGATGTCACTAGAGTCTAGGACATGTGTGAGTGTAACTTAATCATTTTAAGTTACAACTTCAGCTTATTAGTTATTACATTTAATAAATGTTTAGTTTTACAGTGTAGTCGGATTTAGATTTTAATTCAATTATTTCTATCTTATAATCACACATCGATATGACACATTGGCAAATTAAAAATAGAAACTTGCTCTGGACTGATAAAGAAACTTAATCGTTTTAAAAATTCAGAATCTCAGTCTTCAGATTTAAAAAATGGAAGTACTAATCCATCGCTTAAGCATATACTTAAATGTCTAATACACAGGTAAAGCAACTAATTAAAATATTGTAACCACAGAGAAGTCTAAGAATCATTTTTTGTACCCATAAAAAGAAAATTGAAACGAACTTGGAAATTTTTTATTATTTTTTTTTCAAAAATTTACATCATACAGTAAAAACAAAAACTAGTAAGAAACCTACTAGGCAACTTCTTATTGGTTAAAAAAAAGTGAAACTTTGCATGTCCATTGTCAAAAAACTAGGGTAACGGGAATGGGTAAACTAGGGAATTGGGGATCTTCATCTTCCCTTTCGTCTGAGTAGAATTTTCCAGAGAGGATAATCTCTGAGAATTCGTCAAGCCATGTGTTGTCCGACTCGTCGAATTCATCAAGGTAAAACCATTTCCGGAGAAAATCCCTCCCAAGCCGTGCCCATTTCCCGTGTCGTGTTAGTTGCTCGTCATTGAGGTTCAACAGAAAGGGTTGTCTGGCCACATTTCTACCCGGCACCAACAGCTTGTGTATATCTCTTGGCCAAGGGATCCCCACCCCTAATTCCGCAAAAACAGCAACATTAACATCGTCCTTCAAGAATTTCTCTTTAAAAACCTTCCTCAACAGCATCAGCATATCCACCTTCTGTCCTCCGAGGTCGAGGAGAGACGCAAAAATCGGGACGTAATGTCCGTGTAGACGTGGTATTTGTCGACATTCTCAAGGAACTCTCAACCCAATAACATCTACACAGCCGAATTTATAAAAGCGTCGCCACCAACCTCCCTACAAACAGAAGTGAGGATTTCTTCCGAGACACTGCCCAAAAAGGACCTCTGGTCATCTGGGGATGTGCATCTCAAACGGATTGGTGTATCCATCTTTAATTCTTGAAAGCCTAAAGACCTAAAAACCTAAACCTTAGAACCAGAGGCACAATTTTTACCACCGGCGGCTCTGACTCTTAATCTGCCAAAAGAAAAATGAAGAAGAAAGAAACCAAATTCTCTTTAAATAGCCCCGACCCCTTGATTGATAGTAGTGATCACGGGTACTTAGCAATTAATAATTATTCTTTCTTTAATCGTATTTAATGCAATTTCCATAAATGCATTATGTGTATTATGCGTGTGAGAGATTTAAATCGACTGTCCTTAATCTTTCATATCTAAATGTAAATCTTTCCCATAAATGCATGTGTACTATTGACAATTAAAGATGGCAGTTAAAGAATGTCACTGACAAGGCATTTATTTCTTTTCAAGTTACGAGTTACAAGTTGCAGTTGCACTATCCACCGTCCACGTCAACAAATAACCAGTAGTAATCAACGATCATGGTTACGGTGCACTTTTTAAGGTTTGATACATGTCATCATTCCGATGACTTCCTGCAAAAGTCGGTTTCCTTCCGAGATTCAGTCTGAAATTAAATTTCAACCATTGATCTAGGATGATCAAATGGTCTCAAATAATACATTTAACAATACCTAATTAGGTTATGTGTCCAATGTGTGATTAGTTATATTTGCAACAAATAAAAGTGATATTCGTTGCACGTTGCATTAATTACAATGTTACGTGTCATTATTCGGGTGACTTCTTCGAAAACTCTGTTTCCTTCACGAAATTGGGCCGAAATTAAACTTCAGCCATTGATCTAGGATAATCAAACGGTCTGAAATAAGACATTTAATATTAGTTGGCGTTGGCCCACATGACGCATTGACGAGTCCCATCTTTTGAAAATCGCTAAATAAAATATTTATTTTTCCCATAATTAACGATAGATTAGCCAATAAAATAAATATATTTTCAAACGACACATAAAATAGCCAGTACAAATATTTTATTTACCTTCACAAGAAAATAATTTGCCTCATATATTATATATTTTCCCCCACATTAATTTATAATTCGCCACGATTTTATGGAATTTTCATTCGGCAGGGAAAAAATCGCCTACACCTTTATATTATTTTCCTAATTTGGAAAAAAAATTTGCCATCATCAATAAAATTTTGCCTCTAAATTAATGTACGATTCGCCAGGCTTTTACACTTTTTCCTAGGAGGGGGTTTCTTAAAGTTATCCCTGATGATAAGAGATATTAATTGAGGACTAATATTATTAATCCATTCTTTATCTGATATGACTTTTGGGGATCTTTACTTGTTGGTTTTGTCTGGTCTACATCTTACCATATAAGATTTCAAATGGAAGACATCTTTGCTTCATCATATCCTGTGGGAGGTATTTATAACTTTTGTTTACATTTCCATTTCCAGGGAGGTATTTTTATCCGTTAAGATGTAAATGATTACTTGTAAGTTGTATGAGTTTTTGGATCTAGTCCCATCTGAGTTTATGGATCTAGTCCTATCCCATGTATCTATTTGTGTAAATGGTGTTTGTCATTAGGTTTGGTTCTACTCATTCTAATGGATTTGTGGTGTATTCCACATTTGGATTGGTATGGGTGGAATCAGGTCTTGTGATGAGCATCATTTATCCACATTGATAGGTGATTGATAGGGTTGATGAGTTACAACATTACTGATTCATCTCTCTGTGGGCTTCCTCATGGCCGCTAGGAGATATATATGGTCTTTTCTCAGCATTTGGATCATCCTTTTCGTTGAATATGGTTATTTATGTTCTACTCAGGGATTTTAATTTGCACGCACCTCCATTACTATTTTTCCCCATTGTGGGCTTCAATCTTCATGTTCGCTGGGAGAAACACATGGTCTTTATCTGCATTTGGATCATCCTTTTGGATAAATATGGTTATTTATTCTCTTGTACAGCTGCATGGTTGAGCCCTATCTCATTACTGAGTTTTGTCTCCTGGTTTTGATTCTTGTCACTTTGATGGATACTTGATTTACTCCATATACTTATTTGTATGGATCGGATCTGTGCCTTTTGATGAGTACCATTTGCTCTCATGGATATATGGTAATGGGGTATTCGAGGACATTTATATTTGATTCATCTCTTTTGGGCCTAAAATGCAGATTTATCTTGTTGTTTCTTTACCTGTTTTGGTCATTATATGAGTCTAGTGTGTATGTGTTTTAACAGGTTGAGATCAGTCCACACACTCAAGGACTTTACTTTGCACGTATATTTTTCTGTGGGTTTTGCCATGTATTACATTGTTTCTTGGGATTATTTAGTAGCGCTTGATTATCTCGTTCCACCTTTGCCTTCATATACTAAATAGGTCTGATGGGGGATTTTTCCTTCGCTGTTTGGAGGATTGGCATATTAGTTTACTTCACATTTAAAAAAAAATCGTTCACATCAAATCTTCACATAGTGCCATTATGATAGCTTAGGGTGAGGATCTTTCAGGCCTCCTTAACGGGTGTGTTTGCAGTTTTAATTATATATGCTCTGCCATGGGACTTGTGTTTATAATTTTTGAGATGCCCGAAGAGAGCAAAAAATGATTTACATTTTTGGGAAGATTTTTTCAATTGCTTGACTTTGTTATCTTGGCATTCTACATATTGAGTCTTTATTATTCTATTTCTTCATGCCACATCAGTGCTACTACCGTCGATCTTAGCCATTGGTAGAGTTGTTTTCTGTGCAGATGTGTCGGTATGGAGGCGTCCTCTCTATTGCTATCTGCGTATGGCTACCTTGATATCATGTTGAAGGCCTTCCTTTGGTTAGATTGGGATTGTCGGGTTTTTTAGTTGATTCCTTTGTAATGCCCACAGGGCCCGTTGGTTTATGGTTTTCTTTTTTGTGGGATCTGGGCGGAGGGATATTGTTTTTATAATATTGTGGGTTAATTACTGGTTGGTCTTCACTTGAATCCTTTTTTGGTCTGTGTGACCTGTTTTTTATATTTTGGAGCAAGACCAAAGGTTTTCTTTGCCTGGTTCTTTCCTATCGGTGCTTGTTGAACCAGGAATGTAAAAAAGAAAAAAAATATTAAAAAATAATTTCGTGGTATATTACCACTTTTACCAAAAAGAAAACAAAAAAACATTATTATATTAATAATATTATTAAGTGATTTAATTGTCGCTTAATTAATATTATTAATATAATTAATATTTGTTAAAATTATAAACTATAAATTACTTAATAATCGTTGTTAATAATTAAATAATTATTAAATACTTTATAATTCATCGCTTAATTAATATTTCTGATATTTATTTAGTAAATGAATTATAAATCATTTAATAATTATTAAAGTGCAAAATTAGATATTTATTTTTACTATTAAAAATTCAAGAAGGATATTATGGTAGAATTTATGACCAAGTGTTAAAGGTCATAAGGATGGGGTTGCTAGTCATGGGAGTTATTGCTATTCAGGAGGCTTTTATGAGCTTTTTCAGAGATTGGGATGCATTTATGAGAGTTCTTTATGATGGAATTGATGAGGCGTGACTTCTGGGTCACCTTTGTTCCTTTTTACAGTTGTTTGAGGGGCTGAAAAGGGGCCTTATTCCCTGCATCCGACCTAGAAGTTATTACTGGCATTAATGATGCAGTTGGTTCTTAAAAGTATAAATATGAGTTGAGACTGCATTGTAAAGGAGTTCTTTTCCTTTTGGCTTGCTGTTTTTGTAACTTTTTCGGAGTTCTTGGCAGAAGCAAAGAGTTTTGTAACTCATTTTGGAGAGATAAATATTTTTAAGACCTTTTGGCAGTGATATATAGCTTGTGCCTTCTCATTTTCTGGATTTTTGTGTCCTTAAGTTGATGTTTTTCCTTGTGATGATCTTTGCCCTTGGGATAGTGTTACATGTTGGTGCCTTTTGCAGAAATATATATAGTCTTTGTAGGTTGAAAGTTGTGCTGAATCAGTTTTAAAATTGTGAGGAAGTTTTCCTCCTTTTAGGGCCTGTTATTTTTTCCTTCTTACAAATTGTTGATGCAAGGATTTGTGTTATTGGGTTGTGTAGGGAAGCTTTTTATTATTGATTTTGTTGTGTGTTGATTATTTATTAAGCCTCGAAGATACCATATGGTGCATCACCTTATAGGAGTTAGATTTCATTTTATGTGTCCTTCCTCTTTTGTCTGCAAGAAGTGTTAGTTTAGGTGAAGTGCTAGGAAGAACTAGCTTACTCTGGAGGTCCACTTATTTTCCTGGGTCACCCACAACCTAGAAGTGTTCCCATGTGTCATAGGTTGCTGATTTTCATTCTAAGCAAGGGTGCAAACCTTATTGACAACAATTCTTCTAGTTCTAACTAACACTAAGTCTCAGTCTGACTATTCAATCAACTTTCCTAACTCCTCAATCATCTTTTTTGACTAATCCATCTATTTAGTTCTCTATTCAATCTATATCAATTTCAGTTTACTCTTAATCAAAGGATTTAGCCAGTCAATCAATTCAGTCATGCATCCACTTCACTCCCAATTAGTCTCAGTCAACTGATCAGTCATTCGAGTTCAACTCCCCAATCATTTGAGTTGAACTTCTCAATTAATTTCAGTTATTTCTTCAATCCCAGAATCTTGATTGAAACCTAAAATTTTATATGATGAGAGCTATTTTTCATAATTAAAAAAACCACATACTTTGAATTATTATGCTGTCCCATTGAGCAGAATCTGAGAGCCCACGTCGCATTAAGAAGGAGAAGAACAAGGGAGACTTTGAATCTGCTTTGCATATTTGTTGTTTTGATTTGAATTCATTATTTGATATTGTATGCATTTCCATTATTATCAGTTATCTCTCTTGAATGGTAGGGATTTGTTTGCAGCTTTTAGGCTTTGTGGTTGTCTAATCTCTTTGTTGCAGGATCATTTCACTCGAATCTGAAACCCTATCGTACACATCCTTAAACACTTTTGACTGTGTACTTATCTTTTTATCAAGTGTACCATTAACAGTAGTCTATTGTATATATTTCAGGTCACGAATGTTGATGGAACTTGGAGGGTTGGTGGTCTTCTAGCTCTTTCACGTGCATTTGGTGATGTTTATTTGAAGAAGTAGGTTGATTCATTCTAGTATTTTTTCTTATAATTCCTAAGGTTGAGATACCTACTTTTCTTTTTGAATAATAAGTATTCATAGTTTATCAGATATTCATAGTTTTAGAACTCTAGATTGGAAACACCTAGTGAAACATAATTTTGAGTAGGACTTGCAATAGACTCAGCAAAAAAAAAGACTTAAAAAAAGTACATAAATTTATAAAATAATGTTAAATAATATGCAAATTATTGTTAAAAAGTATTAAAAATGAATTTAGAGAATGCATAAGTGTTAGAAATTTGTCATTGATGTCAAGTATTGATGAAAATTAGAGGGAGATGTTCAGTAAAATTTTGAGAAATACATGCATATGCAGATTGGAATACAACTTAGAAGTATCAAGTTGCATATTATTTTCTTGGTTGAACACTGCATATTGATCGGGTTTTTAAATGCATCATATGTAAGACAATAAAAGGATTTAAATCATATATTGTGTTTTGCGGCAAGTCATTTATCACATACATCTCAGATAAATTGAGTAGTTTACCTTGTGTTTGGGTGTCGTTATACGCTACTGAGGAAAGAGTATATCTGAATGGAAGTTGCCTTGAACTTTTGTATATAACAATCGGGTTGTTTGAAGACATTTGTGAAGATGGCAGTGATACTTATGGGGTCGTACGAAGTGAGTGAAAAACTTGTTTGATATCGTTTGAAGGTTCAAGTGGAGGATCGAATATAACTTTGGCAGAGCGGGCTGAGTATTTCAAACAAGATGTTTGATCATAGCCTTCGTCTTTATTAGAGTTGCCATCCGTTATATTGGCTTTTTAAATTTAATGTGGCATTAATTTTCTAAATAACTAAGTCATGACATCACCAGTTATACATGAGAGGTATCCACACATTGAAGTGTGTGCCTGCAATTCTCTGAAACTCTAAATATTCATTCTTTCAACATTTAGCATCAAAGCCAAACTAGTGTTAGGAAAGCTACTTGCGGAACCGCTTTCCAAATGTCAACTTACAGGAGAAATAATATAAAGTTCAAACTACTGAGATGCATAGGAAAGCAAAGAACAGACAAAACACAATAATGCACAAAAGATAAATGCATGAGACCAGATTTAACGTGGGAAACTCTTTCAGGTAAAAACCCACCACACAAGAACCTGACCAACTCTTTGTATTACAGTAATCAATATTACATACAATGAACAACGGATTCTTGCACAGGCTCACAGGCTCAAATTGTCATTACAATCAACCTCGCACTTCACCATACGCTCCCAACGAATCTCGCATACATTTATACATTATGCAATTCATTATAGAGTTCAGTATATCATCCGTTACATTTCAAAACGGTCAACCAACTCTGCTTCACACCATAACTGTCATCATACTGGAAACATTCACGTACTCGTGCCCGCCGTACTCCGTACTGGCACATACTACCTGGCACCTACGGTACCCAGTACCCAGCACCTATGGCACACCCAACACCTACGGCACACCCGGCACCCTACGTCACACCCGACACACACTCCAGCCATACGGCATCACTCCACCGTACCTCCAGCCTTCGTCGTACGAGAGTCTCCTTGTCGTACGGGAACTCCTCTTTTCATTCTCTTCACCGTAGGGTGACTTTCTGTCGTACGGTGCAAACAAGTACTTCATTATTCCAACAATCTCCCACTTGATGAAGTACGGAGTTCCTCAACATGGTTAACATGAAAGCAGAATCCACACCTTTACCAAGGACCCCATTGAGCCCACAAGATGTCAACATCTTCAGTCACATGAAGATAAACATTTCCAAACAATACTTCAGCAAATGTGAAAAAAATCCTTCTGCCACATCAGGATTTCACACCTTCCACCATCTGCAATACTGATGAAGATCATTCGCTACATCAGTGCCAACAACTCCCACTGAACTGTGGTGACGAGTCACACATGGCACCTACATCACTGCCAACAATTCCTACCGTACTGTAGTGTCGAGTCACACATGGCATCGTGACCACCATCTTCCACATGAAGATTGAATTATTCCAACTAGTCATCATCAGATGACCAATTAGCCAAAGCAACACCGCTGGCATCTTCACCGTCACTATCAGAAGAACTCTCCACTTTCTTCTTCTTCTCTTTGCAATCCTTTCGGATATGCCCAGTCTGCCCACAATTCCAGCACTTCGCTTTGAAATTCTTCTTTCCATTGTCCTTCGATTGGTCTCGAACAGTAAGAGCCTCCTTAGCCACCTCAGAAGACCTCCGCATCTCCTCTGACAGAAGTTTAGCAAGTACTTCATCCATTTTAAACTGAGTAGTCGTACTTCCAATGACCATCACAAGATGGTCGCATGAATCAGGCAAAGAGCTCAACAATAACATGCAACGCTCCTCTTCACTTATGGACACACCAACAGATGTCAGTTGTGCAATCACCATATTGAACGCGTTTAAGTGACCAGCCACAGCAGTTCCTTCGTCCATCTTCAAAGAGTACAATTTCTTTCTCAGGTTGAGCTTGTTTACCAAGGATTTTCCCTGATAAATATCTCCCAATTTCTTCCACAAAGAATGTGCAGTTTTCTCTTCATAGACGTTTAACAAAACACTATCTGCCAGTGTCAATCGTATCATTCCTCTCGCCTTTCGATCTGCCAGATCCCAATCTTCCTACTTCATGCCTGAAGGCTTGTTCCCAGACACAGCAGTCCATAGATCTCGGTCTACCAACATATCTTCGACTTTAAGTTTCCACAACTCAAAGTTTGTGCCATTAAACCTTTCAATTTCTATTCTTCCTAATGTACCCACCATCTCGATTGCACGATCAACACTTCACTAACTCCCACTGGAACCAAATTGACACCAACGACCAACCCTATCCAACAGAATAATGGTAATGGGTCTGGCTCTGATACCACTTGTTAGGAAAGCTACTTGCGGAACCGCTTTCCAAATGTCAACTTACAGGAGAAATAATATAAATTTCAAACCACTGAGATGCATAGGAAAGCAAAGAACAGAGAAAACACAATAATGCACAAAAGATAAACGCATGAGACCAGATTTAACATGGGAAACCCTTTCAGGTAAAAACCCACCACACAAGAACTCGACCAACTCTTTGTATTACAGTAATCAATATTACATACAATGAGCAACGGATTCTTGCACAGGCTCACAAACTCAGATTGTCGTTACAATCAACCTCACACTTCACCATACGCTCCCAACGAATCTCGCATACATTTATACATTATGCAATTCATTATAGAGTTCAGTATATCAACCGTTACATTTCAGAACGGTCAACCAACTCTTCTTCACACCATAACTGTCATCGTATTGGAAACATTCACGTACTCATGCCCGCCGTACTTCGTACTGGCACATACTACCCGGCACCTACGGCACACCCGACACACACTCTAGCCGTACGGCATCACTCCACTGTACCTCCAGCCTTCGCCATACGGGAGTCTCCTTGTCGTACGGGAACTCCTCTTTTCATTCTCTTCACCGTACGGTGACTTTCTGTCGTACGGTGCAAACACGTACTTCATTATTCCAACAACTAGAAGCCCCAAGCAAAAGAGTGTATCACAAAGTGGGATGTTGGATAATAAACCACACACTAACCATAATAAGGAGCTTACCAAAAGCCCCGATTACAATGAGAGCACATAGTTCAATGGCAGAGCACCTTTGCATACACATAAGAGGTCTTAGGTTCAAGTCCTACCTTAGTTGATCCATGGTAAGTAACACCAATGATGGGCATGGCCTAAGTGGTCATCTTGGTGAAAGTATGTGTACTTCATAGAAGAGGAATATGTTTGAATACAAAGAGCTAGGGTATTTACACCTCCTAGAAGAATCTATTAGGCAAATAAAAAAGGTTTGTTCTCATACACCAAATCAATGTCTCTCTTGGTGGATATAAAAAAGGACCTTTACTTTCACCTTCATGATGATGGACTCATTTTTTTCACTTTTTAAAATATTTAATAACCTACCTAGTCCTACATTAGTTTCATGCATTTTCCCCTTCACACAAACATTGTCTCCTACAAAAACATATTCCCTTAGTCATTTATACATCTACTTGAGTAAATTCTTGGTACACAGCATAGCTTCTCTATTGTTATACACATCAATTTGATTATCAAATTAAACAGATAACAATTCCCTTATTCAAATCCTTTGGACCTTAGTAAATCATCTCCTAAATTGGCTTTGAGATTTTCATGTTGAAGTTCTATTGATACTTAAGCAGATGAAGATATAAACACAAAATACATTAAAAAGTCAAACCACTTAGGTATGGGCATTATAATATATGACAATCAGATATAAGGATCGCGTTCCATCTTTATCTCCCCATAAAGTTGGGTATTTATGTTGTAATCAATATCAACCTTCTCAAGCCATTTGAAAATCCCACCTTGGAGATAATAGTCATATGCCTAATGTTGAGATCCAAAATCAGCACAAACTCGGCAAGCCTTTTTTCTGACACTCAAATTTGATGCCAAAACTCAACGCAAACTTGGCAAAATTCAACAAATTGAAAAATAGTGAATTGTAAGGGAAGAGCTAATTATCTTGCATCTTATTTTAATAAAATTCAAAAACAAAAACTAATCGAAGAGTTCTATCATACACTTGTCTAAACAACAAAGAGTAAAAACTACAACAAAATTCATACTCAAATGCTAATACAAAAGAAAATCTGTTTTAATATACATAAAATTATTTTTCGTAGACAAAGTTCAAATAATAGATTTAGAAATGCATTTATATGGTTTTCATGTCCGCTCTTTAGGCTGGACCTATTTTATTTTTCAATTAACTTTTATGGTCCCCTGGAGTTAATTGTCACACAAGGGGGCCAAATCAAACGGGTGCACTAGTGCGCTACCTTGCTTAATTAAGATCTATCTTTATGTTTTTGAATTTGGGTGCCCACTTTTGGAACCACCTAATTTTAAGATTTAGGACCTAGCCTTGCATATTTAAGTCATTTGGCTGTTCATTATCATCATTCACAGCATATCAATTCTTGTGTTTACAATTCTGCTTGAGAAATTAAAGCATTGGAGAGTAGTTTTAGAGATGAGAAATTCTCCTTAGTCTGTTGGTTTCTCCAATAAGGTGAAGTCACTTCATGACCTTATTGGACTAATAGGAGTAATCTTGTTTGCAGATCATCATCAATGATATCTTGGAGATCATCATCATAAAGACATCCTACTAGCGATAAGTAGAGATTGATATCTATATTGCAGACAATTGTGCCATTCGCAACCGATCTGGTTATCAGCAACATTCAAGGTCCCTACAAGCATCACATCCACATCACAAGAACATCATGCGCATTGGCGAACTCCCATATACAACAACTAACACTTGTGACATCATTGGAGACTTCAGCGATTATCATATCTATGAACATCCTAGGTCGCTGTGAACGTAGTTTGAAGACAATGAGTTTTTAGGAAGGACTCCCGAGTTTTTAGGAAACATCGAAACAAGACTTGAAACCCCTTTTTTTTGTTTTTTCTTTGCCAAGACCGAACCAATTTTTTGTCGAGTACTTAGTCTAAGTCCTATTTTGGGCTTCCAAGTCCGCGCCCAATTCAAGTTTTCAAACTTGGTTGCGAACTCATCAAGTGTCCCTTTGTTTGGATTTTTGAATTCACAAATCACCATTGAGATCAAGATTACAAACCTCATTGTGGCGGTGCATTGAACATATTGAATACATCAAAGATCAAGATATATGCCTATATATACCGATCATAGACTATAAGCTATCCTTGGCATCAATATCACCAATTGATCACATTGGATGTGATCCTACACTCACCGAGTCGATTCATTCACGACATTATTATTGCAGAGGTCACGATATCTTGGGAGCTCATTATACACTGAGCGCTCAATACTTCATTGCATTTGATTGCAGGTCGAACATTGTTCGTCTCCACACACAAATCACAAACCATCACAATCAAATCAATACTGAGCACACCATTTAGATTGTATCTCAAATCAGAATTGTCGATTCACCAATCATCAACAAGCATTCATATATCAAATCGTCAATTACTAAATCAAGCATAGTGGAGAAGACACAGCACTGAGACAATATCGACAATTGTCATAGTCATGCTTGATAGTGGAGCCACTCTCAATTTCATCAATTCATCGCTAGTCACCAAGAGGGGCTTGAACACAATGGAGCATGAGGTTTTGGAGGTCAAGATGGCAAGAGGGTCCTTGCTTCCTTTCACACATTTGGTTCCACAATTGAGCCTCACTATGGGAAATTACATAGTGACAAATGATTTCTTCGTGGTTGATTTGGATTATACAAACGTCACACTAGGCATTCAGTAGATGGAAACCCTCGACAAGTACACAAAGCTTCAAAAGGATGGAGTTCTTGTTCAAGGTGGATGGCAAGAAGGTGGTGTTGCAAGGAATGTCCAATGGAGGTCCCAAGGAGATTTATGTGAAGCACATGGAGGCAATTTTCAAACATGTTGAGGTTGTTTGGGCAGCACAGTGTTTGGTCTTGACCAAACCGTTGAGTGGACATCAAGAATACTACCATGATGATAAAATTGAGGTAGTATTGGGAAAGTGTAGTTTGGTATTTAGTGGCATTCCACTAGGAATACCCCCACATAGAGGCTTTGAGCATGCAATCGAGATGGAGGAGGTAGCCAAGCCAGTCATCACTACTCCCTATCGCCATCCCAAGAAGTTCAAGGATGAGATAGAGAAAACAATCCAGGAGCTTCTTGAGAAGGGATATATCAGGCCTAGCTCGAGTCCCTTTGCATCTTTGGTGATCTTGGTGAAGGATGGTACTCTAAGGATGTGCATAGACTACCGAGCCTTGAACAAGAAGACAATCAAGAACAAGTACCCCATTCTGAAAATTGACGAGCTATTGGATGAGGTACCATGAGCAGTCTACTTCTCCAAGATTGATCTTCATTTTGGGTACCATCAAATTCGTGTGACTGAGCAAGATGTGCACAAGACAACATTTTATTGCCACTATGGCCACTATGAGCTCTTTGTCATGCATTTCTAGTTGACTAATGTACCTTGTACCTTCTAGTCTTGGATGAACCACATTTTCAACGAGCAACTGCGGAAGTTTCTATTAGTGTTCTTTGATGACATAATCATTTATAGCAAGACATGGGAAGAGCATTTGAGGCATTTGGACGAGGTATTAGGGATCATGGAGTCATAGTCATTGTTTGAGAAGAGGCCCAAATGCGAGTTTGGAATGACAAAAATCCTATATTTGGGTCACATAATCAGTGCATGAGAAGTTGAGGTGCGCTAGTAGAAGACTGAGTCAATTCTCGAATGGCCCACACCCAGAATGCTCATAGAGTTGCATGGATTCTTTGGTCTATGCAGTTACTACAAGAGGTTTGTGAAGGGATTCTCACAGCCTGGAGCACCAATGACAGATCTCACAAAGAAATGAGCTTTTCATTGGGATGAAGAGGCAAAACAAGCCTTTGACAGATTGAAGGTAACAATGTGTTCATGCCCAATTCTAGCATTTGCAGATTTCAGTTGACCCTTTGTCCTCAAGTGCAATATCTCAGAAATGCATTGGAGTAGTTTTCAAGCAAGATCGTCACCCCATTGCTTTTGAGAGTCGAAAGCTCATAAGGGTTGAGCGATTGTACTCAATCTACAATAAGGAGATGCTACAATCTTGGACATATCATTACATCAAGGAAGCTATTAGTTTGCTACTTCGGTTTGCATTCTCGTTGTTTTCGTAGCTTTCTTTTGTCTAATCTTGTATGTTACTTTGCAATTGTGGTTTGAGTGTGTTTAATTTGTTATTTGCATTCTCCTTAAAACCTCATTTTCATTGCACACTTTTGGCACGCCCAGTGGGACCCACATCACGGGTTCAAAGTTAATGTTTTTGGTGTTTTCTAGCACTTTAAAACTTGTAGGTCTCAACTCGGATTAGCAGATTCGCCTCAGGAAATTCACACGCTTTAGCAAATATGCCTCGAAAATCTCACCAGACTCATTCTCAGAACAATGGCTATGCTCTATCAAAGGGCAGATACACTATGTGCTTTGGCAGATTTGCGACCTAGCCAAAAAAGAAGCAACTCAACAAATCTCATCAACTAGCAAATCTGCCAATCCTAATTGGGTTGATCTGACTTGGCATATCCGCCAATTCTCCCCAAAAGTATGATTTTTTGTATTTTTTATGCACTCATTTCCTCATTTGGCGGATATGCCCTGTAGTTGGGCGGATACGCTATGTGGTTTAGTAGATACACTATGTGGTTTGGCAGGTATGCTATGTAGTTTGGTGGATACGCCTCAAATTGGCAAATTAAAACTGTGGTTTAGTAGATTTGCCTCTGTTTGGCGGAATTGCTTATTCCGTTGATTTTCCAGAATGCTATATTATGTTTTTGGTGGACTAAACCGCTAACTTTGTGTGTTGCGTTTGACTTGGCTTCATCAAAAAACCCTTTACACTTGTCAAAAGCCCCCAAAACACTAACGTGTGTGCTTGCAGGACCGCCAAAGAAAGGGGTTGCTTTCAAAACAGTGATTAATCAATGAATTGTGTGTTTGTTTTAGGGTAGGAACACTTCAATTTCTTAAAAGAACGAATGTGTTTATTGTGTTTGGTGCGCTTGCACATTCCGTTAGGGTGGACCCACCTTTTATACGAAGTATCCTCTCTTCTCTTTGTAGATCTTTGGCGTAAGAGAAACATATAAATAATACCTAATTTTTCTCTTTTTAAGAGAGATTTGCTTTGGAGATTTCATCACCTCTTAGTCTTGTCCCCGAGCGGTTTTTCCTTTGGGCTGCTATATAAGGGTAGTAAGCGAAAGCTTGTCCAAATTGGCATATACGACGAGGGCACAATCTAATTGTGGGTCGTCCATAAGGGTTGCCAAGGCTTTAAGTAGCTTGCCTTGCGATGTCCGTATGGGACAGTGTTCCCCGAACAGCGACTACAAACCCTTGTTTTTAGAAACCCAAAAACCCATTCTTGGTGGTTCAGGGTGTGTGAATTGTATCCCATAGATACTCCTCATGTACCCTTCGTTGTGAGATAGAGAATTCCTCGGTGACAAGGTTTTCGAACCTTCAGGGTAAGAGAGGTGTGTCAGTGTTGTGTTGGGGGAGCAAGCGCCACCTAATCTCTATCCATCCATTTCTTCTGTGGTATTGCTATATTGCAAGAGCTCCACAATCAAGTAGTATCCTCTTTCTAGTCGTAAGTTGTACTTGCTTCAAAGTGTTTTCTTGTTGGAATCAATTACATGTTATCATCTTGGGCTAATCTAGGCCCCATACACTTCAGTCTGTGTCAGACAAATTGTTCTTGTCCTTGTGTTTGCATCGTACATTATCTTTTGTCAAAACAAGTCACTTTCGCTTATTGTTAGTGTTACCTATTTTAGCATCATGCTAAAATTGGTAAAGTTTAGACTGCATTGGTGAAAGATAAGAAATATGCATTTAAAAATTGAAACATTCGTGATTAATTACTGTATGCTGAATGAAAAGTACAGAAAAAGAGAAACATTTCTTTAATGTGCAAATGCATCATTTATAAGGAAAAATATAAGTGCATTTGCGATCAAAAGTTCTTTATTCATTTTCAAAAGAGTATACAGTAAAGGTCCCTTACAAGCCATGGGATAGCTATTAAAGGAAAATGCAAGAAATAGAAGAAAACATGCATATGTACAGAGGTCAAGAAAAGAGATAAGGGTCAGATCCATCATTGCCTGATGGAATGATGGATGAGGTTG
>MU228320.1:2941720-2985432 GCA_018584345.1 Thuja plicata | reverse complement strand
AAATGATGATTTGGATACCATATAGAATGAATCTTATATTCATTAGAGATGGATTCCTATCTGGAGGGGGCTAGAGGGGATTGTCATGGTTTCCCTAGTCTCAGGGTATGTGCCCTAAAATGATGATGTGGATACCATATAGAATGAATTTTATATTCATTAGAGATGGATTCCTATCTGGAGGGGGCTAGAGGAAATTGTTATAGTTTCCCTAGTCTCGAGATTGTTATAATCTCACGTAGGCAGTATATATACTGATAGCTAGTCATATGCATATGCGTAGGCTTGGATAACGGTGTCTGTTTCTAAGAGAACCTAGAAGCAGTGCTCTATGGAAAGACGGTTGATAGCCCAATTGCTTAGAGTGGATCTTATATCCCTCAAGCCGAGAATCAGGAATTCTGTGAAGCCTCACCTAGAGGCAGTCCCTAGGGTCAAATTCCCCTTACTAACATAGAATAGAGTAAGTGTCATATAAATATTGAATAATATTTTGTATTAACGTCAGTTTTGCAGGGAATTATATAAGGAGAATAATTAGGAACATTACAAGCTCACTTTCATGCTTTATTGGCTTTATATAAGTTTCAAATGTTTCCTATAAAGGCAACATCATGTATATGATCCTTTTCCTTCCTCATTTTATCGTTTCAAAGCTTGTTGTCCGCATATGCACTACTCCCAGAAAAACCCGTTTTTGGTTTTTCTCTCCATTTTAAAGAGTTGATTTTGCCTAAAATCCTTCGCCCTTTGTTGCTCAAAAGCCTTCCGCTCATATCCTATACGCATACTCTTCCAGATCTGCAAATTTATAGCTTGAAAGATCATTTTATGGCTTATCTGGTAACAAAGAATGACACGAGGCAAGAATGACAACATGATGGAGCCATTTAAAGAAAGGGATAAGCGATGCAATAATTGCAGGCATAGAATGCTTTCAAGACAAAGATGGAAAGAAACAAAGATGCCTTCCCAGTAATCACTAATCAAGGATGCATATACGGTACCCGTCCAAGATGTTTTCATCAAACCTGGAGACATCACTCAAAGAACATCCAGTAGCAGCATGAAGACCGATAAAGGATGATGTAATAGATGTCGTGTCTTGTCAGACACTTAGAAAATTTTCATCATGTGTTTGTAATTTGTATTTGACAGATTACATGTAATGTAAAAATAGATGTAATTGCATGTGATAGTATCACGTGCAAAGTTGTTTCATGTAATCATGTTGCAAGTGTTTTAAGCTTTGTAGCATTGAATAAGTCAAAGTTGGTTAGTTAAGGATAAGTATTGAATAAGTCAAGGTGGTTAAGGGTTTCCCCTTTCCTCTCCACCTTTCTCTCTCCTCTTTTCCTATATAAAGGAGTGAGACCTATTGTATTTTCTATCTTTTGGCAATACAAGAAAATTTTGCCAGCTTGTATATGCACTCTAAGACTTTGTGCTTGGATGTAAATCAGATTGCTTTCAATAAAAGGGGCAACTTGATTTCAAACTTTGTGTTGATTCAAGGTGTTATGTGATGACATTTTATGAATATTGATTGTGAGTTTTGGAGTTTTGCTCAAGAGGGATTTGAATTCAATTGTGCAGACTTTGAGCTGCCTATTGCATTCAGAGCCAATTTATCAAGGGTTTAATGATTTAAGTTAAATTACTAAAATTAAAACAAGTTTAACGTTGATAATATTAGTTATATTAAATGACTTATGATATGACGACATAAAGGGGGATAAAGTGTATTTAAGTCGTTTTCATAAAGTGACTTTATTTTGGCACCCAGGGACCTATAAGGTTTTAAATAATTTAATAAAGTGTTTTATGGAGATAGATGCCAATATTGGGAGATATAAGGTGAATATACAATTAATTCATAAAGTGACTTTAAGTTCATTAAAATTATATGAGGGGTCACTTTATTATTATTCCCAATTGCAAGTTAATATGAATATTAAAAGGGAATTTTAAAAAAAGATTTCCAGAAACTTCATGAGAGGATTATAAAAAGGGATTTGAGGAAGTCATTTGATATACTTGGTTTTTTTTAATTTCTCCCTAAGAAGATTGAGAGTTTCTAGCTTTCATTCACAAGAAATCTGAGGATGGAAACCCTTGGAGTTTCTCGGTAGTGTGGACAAAAACTCATTCAGCCTATTAGGTGGATTTGTTCCAGAATTCACATTGAGCTTATTACAGGTATTTGGCATTGAGGAGGAGCTGGAAATATCATTTATTTGCAAGTAGTTTCATACTTTTTGGAGTTGTTGATTTTATATGAATTTCCCTTTATTTGAGGCAGAAGGGTTTGAAGAATAATTGCAGTTTGGAAATCAGATTTCACCAGGTCTATATCAGATTTCTGTGGCAAGGGTTTGGAGACCCATTTGGCTTCATATTGTCTCGATAACAGCAAAGGGTTTCATTGCTTCCTCTTATGCTCAAGGTGGCTACATTGGAGGAGATCATTCACAGGTGTTAAGGGTTTACAGGAGGCTACCATCACTTTCAATTTGGATCAGAATTGCTTCAGACTTCATCAGCAGAGTTGCAAGTTATTCCCCCTCCACATCAAGTTGCATTGGGTATCATTTAAAATACACATAGGCAAGCAAACAAATCAAGTATGTGAAGAATCAAATCAGACTTTTTATTGTCAATGTAATGCATTTTCTATATGATTTTACAGTTTGATATCATTTGTATCAGACCTGATATTAAGTGTATGCAATTCTTTATACCTAGTGTAACCATCATTTCTTTGAAAATAATTTGTCAAAGTTTAATATTATCCTTTTCTATCATTTTATATTCTTTTCTATTGGATTTGGTAATGAACAAACACCCCAAAACATAAACAGTGATCATAAAATCAGATAACGTTGAGTTGTATGCCGATTGTTTGACGAAATGTCAAACATCCAAACTTGAAGAAAATAGGCCAGAATTAGCTGGGGTTCTTACAATTTAGTAGATGGAGACCCTCGACAAGTACATAGAGCTTCAAAAGGATGGAGTTCTCATTCAAAGTGGATGGCAAGAAGGTGGTGTTGTGAGGAATGTCCAATGGAGGTCCCAAGGAGATTTCAGCGAAGCACATGGAGGCAATTTTCAGACATGATGAGGTTTGCGCAGCACATTGTTTGGTCTCAACCAAACCATTGAGTGGACTGCAAGCGTGCTACCATGATGATGAGATTGAGGCAGTATTGGGAAAGTGTGGTTTAGTATTCAGCGGCATTCCACTAGGAATATCCCCACATAGAGGCTTTGAGCACACAAGTGAGATGGAGGGAGCCAAGCCAATCATCACTACTCCCTATCGTTATCCCAAGAAGTTCAAGGATGAGATAGAGAAGACAATCTAGGAGCTTCTGTACAAGGGATATATCAGGCCTAGCTCGAGTCCCTTTGCATCTTCGGTGGTCTTAGTTAAGAAGGATGGTACTATTAGGATGTGCATAGATTACCAAGCCTTGAACAATAAGAGAATCAAAAAATAAGTACCCCATTCTGAGGAGTGATGAGCTATTGGATGAGCTACGTAGAGCAGTATACTTCTCCAAGATTGATCTCCATTCTAGGTACCACCAAATTTCTGTGACGGAGCAAGATGTGCACAAGATGGCATTCTATTGCCACTATGGCTTGAATGACTTCTTGGCCATGCCTTTTTCATTGACCAATGCACTATGATGACCCTGTCTAAGTCATAACTAAATTCAACATCAATTTCCTTTTCAATTCATTAGTTTGGTATTTTGTCGAACAATTGGCAGGCAAGCTCTGATACCACTATAATGAGCCCAACTAGCTCTGTATATTAAATCCACTGAAAATTCTATCTTTTCCTGAATAAGCTAATATTTGAATTCGCTGACTGCTTATTTCAATCAATTTTCATATCCCTTTTTGGAATCCATATCAATCATAAATTTAATAATTCAAAGTATTTCGATAACAACTAGGAAGTTCTGATTTTTTCATGCATGCATTAACTGATTTAGTCTAATGAAGCATTACAACTCTTAACAGCAATTCCTTTATTCATTAAATAAACTCAAAATGAACCTGGCTTTTGATTCGTATTTGATAGTGTTTGCTAATTTTCAGACATGATGAGGTTGTTTGCGCAGCACATTGTTTGGTCTCAGCCAAACCATTGAGTGGACTGCCGAGTGTTTGACGAAATGTCAAACATCCAAACTTGAAGAAAATAGGTTGGAATTAGCTGCGGTTCTTACAATTTAGTAGATGGAGACCCTCAACAAGTACATAGAGCTTCAAAAGGATGGAGTTCTCATTCAAAGTGGATGGCAAGAAGGTAGTGTTGTGAGGAATGTCCAATGGAGGTCCCAGGGAGATTTCAGCGAAGCACATGGAGGCAATTTTCAGACATGATGAGGTTGTTTGCGCAGCACATTGTTTGGTCTCAACCAAACCATTGAGTGGACTGCAAGCGTGCTACCATGATGATGAGATTGAGGCAGTATTGGGAAAGTGTGGTTTAGTATTCAGCGGCATTCCACTAGGAATATCCCCACATAGAGGCTTTGAGCACACAAGTGAGATGGAGGGAGCCAAGCCAATCATCACTACTCCCTATCGTTATCCCAAGAAGTTCAAGGATGAGATAGAGAAGACAATCTAGGAGCTTCTGTACAAGGGATATATCAGGCCTAGCTCGAGTCCCTTTGCATCTTCGGTGGTCTTAGTTAAGAAGGATGGTACTATTAGGATGTGCATAGATTACCAAGCCTTGAACAATAAAAGAATCAAAAAATAAGTACCCCATTCTGAGGAGTGATGAGCTATTGGATGAGCTACGTAGAGCAGTATACTTCTCCAAGATTGATCTCCATTCTAGGTACCACCAAATTCCTGTGACAGAGCAAGATGTGCACAAGATGGCATTCTGTTGCCACTATGGCTTCTATGACTTCTTGGCCATACCTTTTTCATTGACCAATGCACTGTGATGACCCTGTCTAAGTCATAACTAAATTCAACATCAATTTCCTTTTCAATTCATTAGTTTGGCATTTCGTCGAACAGTTGGCTGGCAAACTCTGATACCACTGTAATGAGCCCAACTAGCTCTATATATTAAATCCACTGAAAATTCTATCTTTTCCTGAATAAACTAATATTTGAATTCGCTGAGTGCTTATTTCAATCAATTTTCATATCCCTTTTTGGAATCCATATCAATCATAAATTTAATAATTCAAAGTATTTCGATAACAACTAGGAAGTTCTGATTTTTTCATGCATGCATTAATTGATTTAGTCTAATGAAGCATTACAACTCTTAACAGTGATTCCTTTATTCATTAAATAAACTCAAAATGAACCTGGCTTTTGATTCGCATTTGATAGTGTTTGTTGCTATCAACATATATGGATGGTTGTTGTTGACGTCAACAATGCTGGCTGTTGTTGGCGTCCAAGATGCTGTTGACGTAAGGTGTGGACTGGATTTTGGGTCTATAAAACCCCACCCACATGACTTGCTGATGTTGACGTGTGATGTTGGTGCTGACAGACTGGCACCCGCGGCACTATAAAAAGTGCAGCTATACTACAGCAGCTGCGGCAGCCTCCTCTTGCTGCGGTTTAGCTTCTAACTCCCACGCGTGACCTCCTCAATGGGATTAGAACTCAATTCGAACCCATTCACAAAACATTCATGGCGTTAATTGCTGAGAAATTGCCCAGCATACAATTTTCGAAGCCAGCCTTTACTCCTCACAGTTCAATGTACGATGACCTCTTGAGCAGGTCGCAGTTCAATGATTTAGTATTCAGAATTCTTCGATCGTATACAACAGCACGATGAAGACGAATTGATCATACAACAACGATCAATCAGAGATTAGCTCAAGAAGAATCAGTCTTCAAGAAACTAATTTGACCCTTCAACTAGGCCTCAGATAATTGGGAACAATTCCCAAGAACAATTTTAATATAACATATTCAATGCTCAGCACTAAGAAAGACTATATTTATAACTCGGACACCATAGTTTCCAAAAAGATATATCAGTTAACCAATCTCTGGAATAGCAACTTCCAAATTACTATAATAATAAAGTATTATTATAATAATATAACTTTATTATTAATTAATAACATCTCGTTATTAATTAACATTAATTAATTAACCATTATGCAATCCAGTGATAAATCCTGCATCCACTGCTGATCCTGCCAGACTGACGGAGCCATCCACTGCATTGCCAAAATTAGCAACTGCCAAAAGTAAACTTACTATAAATAGTAAGTCCCCAATCAAGGAACTGTATAGACTGAACATTGTCTGGAAACTGACCACTGCCGATACTGCCCTGCCAGAACTGGAAACTGACCAGATTGACTTACTAAAAATAGTAATTCCAGACTTACTATAAATAGCAAGTCTGCCAACTGGGACCCTCAAAACCCGGCATCAACTCACGAGGGCCACAATGATGAGCCGACCAAGCTACTGCAAAGACCTGCTAAAAAGGGGGTCATCACATGCACCTACTGCCTTCAAGTCTTGCATGAACCACATTTTCAACAAGCGGCTGCAGAATTTTTTGTTATTCTTTGATGACATACTCATTTATAGCAAGACTTGGGAAGAGCATTTGAGGCATTTGGATGAGGTATTAGGGATCATGGAGTCACAATCATTGTTTTCGAAGAGTTTGGAATGACAAAAATTCTATATTTAGGTCACATCATTAGCACATAAGAAGTTGAAGTGCGCCAAGAGAAGATTCAGGGAATTTTCGATTGGCTCACACCTAGAACGCTCACAGAGTTGTGTGGATTCTTTGGTCTATGCAGTTGCTATAGGAGGTTCACGAAGGGGTTCTCACAGCTTGGAGCACCATTAACAAATCTCACAAAGAAAGGAGCCTTTCATTGGGATGAGGAAGCACAACTTTTAACAAATAGAGAACTCCTTTTGAAGCTTATCATAGATCGAGTCATTCGCTTGGCCCTTGTGAGCTTCCAACCCCATTTCTTTTGAGGGTTGGAAGCTCACAAGGGCCGAGCGAATGGACTCGATCTATGATAAGGAGATGCTCACCATCATGCATGCCTTGGCCAATTTCAAACAGTACTTGGTTAGAGCAAGATTTGTGGTGAGAACCGACCATAACAATTTGAAATATTTCTTGGAGGGGGACCCAAATGAGAGACAACAAAAGTGGGTGAGCATTTGGGCATATGACTTTAACATTGAGTTTGTGAAGGGGAAGAAGAATGTTGTAGTCGATGCATTATCGAGGAGACCTATCATATGCTTATTGTCTCAAATTTCAACGAATTGGAGGGCTGATTTGTTGGCGGAGTACTCGAAAAACACTTTTGTTTTCCATTTGATAGATGGGCATAATCAAGATGATCGATACAAGGTGGTTGATGATGTCATCTACTACAAGGACAGGATCTACTTGGTACTAGAATCAAAGATGAAGGAGAAGATCTTGAGGGATATTCATGATTCACCCCGAGTAGAAAACCTAGGATACCTCAAGACTTATAGACAGATCCGTGAGAGGTTGGCATGGAACGACCTCAAGGATGATGTGCTATGGTACGTCAAGGAGACCACCACTTGCCAACAGAATAAATCTGAGCAGACTCTTCCAACAGATTTACTTCAACCTTTGTCGGTTCCCAATCAAAAATAGGAGAGCATTTCAATGGACGTCATCACCAGACATCCAAGGTGCAAGTTAAGGATTGTATCTATGTTGTGGTTGATTGGTTAACCAAATATGCTCATTTCTTTACCATCCCTTTGGAGTTTCAGGCAGTTCAAGTAGCAAAGTTGCTCTTTCGAGAGATATTTCGATTGCATGGGCTCTCAAGGAATATAGTCAGTGATAGAGATAGTGTTTTCATGAGTGCTTTTGGATAGATCTTTTCAAATTGGAAGGCACCGAGTTGACTCTGAGTATGAGCTACCACCCTTGAACAGATGGACAAACTAAGATTGTGATAAGTGGTTGGGGAGTTATTTGAGGAACTACGTAGCAGAACAGCAGAAGGCATGGATTTGTTTGCTACATCTTGGTGAGAATCGCTAAAATACTACTTAACATGTGTAGAACTAGATATGTATGTCACCTTCCAAAGCACTTAATGGTTATGAGGCTACATCATTTGTTGATTTGGCATTGGGAGATAGTCAGGCATCGAGAGCCAAGGAGTGGTTGCAAGAGAGCCTAGATATCTTTCAATCTTTCAATGATAATCTACAACAAGCCTAGAGTCAACAGAAGATGTATGCAGAACAGTGCGGGATTGAACAAAGTTTTGAGGTTGGAGATTTGATCTATCTCCAATTGCAGCCATATTGGCAGTCCTCCTTGAAGAGGAGTGGAGCCAAGAAGCACAAGCCTTTCTTCTATAAACCTTACAAGGTGGTACAAAGGATAGGAGAGGTTGCTTATGATTTGGAGCTTCCAGAGGGCAAGTTAGATTGTAATGTCCCCTTTTTTATTAAGTCAGGAAATAGGGACAGTTACCTTAACTTCTTCTACTATGACAATTGATTGCAATTGAATCAAGTAATGGAAGTTAAACCAGTGATCAACTACTATGTCGGATATAACAAATAATGTATGCAAATTGAAATTATAGCAATATCTCATATACAATGTATTATATGCTATGAATATTATTGTAGCACTTATAGTGATAAGAAGATGATGCTATATCTGATATAATTGATAAGTCTGTGCAATCGATTATATTGCTTTCAGCAACTGGTTTGCGATATCAGATATGACAATTTGGTTATGCAAATATATATATATATAGCTTATCGCTAGAAGTGATATGTTGTTGTTTCAGATTGTTAATGGAATGCTTGCAACTTGAGAATGAATACTATGTCTGATATAAAATCCTTTATATTTGCAATCCCTTGGTGCCATCTCTGATCTACACTTTAATGCTTGCAACCGATAATGCCAATGGCACTTGCTCTTAACAGACCAGATCCAATATGGATTAATGCATAAAAGAGAAATGTCAGATTATGCTAGAGTGGTCAGATCAAATGACTTTTTATATCCATTTTATGAAATGAAGAGTTAAGTGGTATAGATGTGTCTCATCCCTTCATTCATGACAATTCCTTAATTGGACTCCTTCAGTTAATGACTATTATTTTGATGACTCCATCGCATAACAACTATGGATTGGTATTATTAATCTCATCCTTATATATATGGTAATCGCTGACCATGTTTAATCACCTCAGCCTTCTTACTTATTCAATGTATCAATCGATGATATTAATGATGCTCTTCCCGTTATATTTTAATCGATTTATATTATCGATTACTTGAGTAATATCAATCAAGTCGATAACTTTCTTTTACGAATCTTAATCTTGATCAATCAGCTTTTATGCTTATCATTATCGCTTGGTCTTAGTCATTGATATTTCTTTGCAATGATACTATTATTATCCTTGAGCAACAGTGCATATCAATATGCTATGCTTATATCGGATCAATATCTTTCCTTGATAGTTGACGTGTAATGGAGTTCAATCTTCTTATCGATTCTTAATACCCTGCTATCAATTCTCTACTTCTTGGATTGCACATTGAATCGTTGACTCTTGATATTGCCGTCTTACTTGATTGTATGACGATTGTCCTTGTAAGTATTGATGTATATAATTGTTTCTACATAAGTTGTCTGCCTAATTCATTCAATGCTTCAAAGGTAATCGTTCTTTCATATAGTATCCATTGTCTTGAGCATGATTGTCTTATTGATGGAAATAATCTTCATCTTTGGTTTGATGATGATCATTGCATGGTATCTTAGGAAACCATCTTATTTATAAGACTTCATGGTTTCCTCATCTTTTATTCTCTTAATTATAATTTCTACTAATTCTACTAACCACTGCTGATAATGGTGTCAAAGGACTGTCACTCCTTGTCCACAATTGCATTGTACTATTCTAATGGGAAGGGTTCAAGAATGGGGATATCACATAAATTCACCTGTTTCATGTCTCTTGCCTCAATAAAGCGGTTGGGCTGCGTTTCACATTTTCCAAGGAGCTTCCACCACTTGATGAGGAGGGTAAACTTGCATTGGAGCTTGCGAAAATTATTGATTGTAGAGAGAGGAAGCTGAGGTGATGCACAATCAAGGAGTACCTGGTCCATTCAAAGGATTTGCCAGTTGAGGATGCCAAGAGCGAGCAAATTTTGGAGCATCCAAGTTTGCAATTGCTTTAGGGCAAACAATACCGGGAAGAGGAGACTATCATGTCCCCTCTTTAGGCCGGACCTATTTTATTTTGCAATTAACTCTTATTGTCCCTTGGGAGTTAATTGTCACGCAAGGGGGCCCAATCAAGGGGGTGCACTAGTGCGCCACCTTGCTTAATTAGGATCTATCTTTATGTTTTTGAATTTGGGTGCTCACTTTTGGGATTGTCTCATTTGAGATTTAGGACCTAGTCTTGCATATTTAAGTAAGTCATTTGGCTGTTCATTATCACCATTCACGGCATATCAATTCTTGTGTCTACAATTCCAATTGAGGAACTCAGCACTAGATAGCAGTTTCAGAGTGAAGATCGTCCCTAGTCTGCTGGTTTCTCCAATAAGGTGAAGTCACTTCGTGACCTTATTGGACTAATTGGAGTAATTTTGTTTGCAGATCATTATCAGCAGTATCTTAGAGAGCATCATCATAGAGACATCCTACCAGCAATTAGCAGAGATCGATATCTATATTGCAGACGATTGTGCCATTCCCAACAGATCTGGTTAATAGAGACATTCAAGATTCGTGCAAGCATCACATCCACATCGCAAGAACATCCTGCCCATTGGCGAACTCCCATATACAGCAACTTACACTTGTGACATTATTGGAGACTTCAGTGATTATCAAATATCCTAAATCGCTGTGAACTCAACAAGCATCCCTCTGTTCAGAATTGAGAATTCACAGAGCACCGGTCGATCAGAATTACAAACCTCATGGTGGCGGCGCATTGAACATATCGAGTACATTAGAGATCAACATATATGGCTATATATACTGATCGCAGACTATAAGCTATCCTTGGCATCGATATCACAGATTGATCACATTGGATGCGATCCTACACTCACCGAGCTGATTCATTCACAACACTGTTATTGCAGAGGTCACAATATCTTGGGAACTAATTATACATGGAGTGTTCAATACTTCATCGTGTCTGATTGCAGATCAGGCATTGTTTGTCTCCACGCATAGATTTCAGTCACCATCAGATCGATACTGAGCAGAGCATTTGGGCTATATCTCAGACATAACACATCAGAATCACCGATTCACCAGTCATCAACAAGCATTCATATATCAGATCGCCAATCACTGTAATCAAGCATAGTGGAGAAGACACGGCATTGAGACAATATCAACCATTGTATCCGCGCCTTCCAACACAAATACAGTATCTTTGGAAGGCCTATCGATGTGCTACGTCATTGTAGCTGGTTATACATTGCTCTGATAATTATTATTGATCCCTAAATTCTGCATCAATCTTGTGTTACTATTATGTTTTTGTGTCGATTAGCACTTGGGGCATTTCTGTGGTACTAGTAAATAGATACATAGGATAAACAAAATAAGGTTGAGAAGAACCACTCCTCCCAACATTTGCTCCAAACACTAGAACCAATAACTCTTTGAGTACGTCAAAGAAGCAGCTCTAGCCATTCTATCTGTAGAAGAGGTAGCATCATTCTCCTGGACAAGTCTCTGGCTGCATGGGCTTGAACCTCCTCCCCTTCGCTACAAGCTCTGTCTCACAATTAGTGTGATCAACCCGTGCATGAAGATTTTGAATTTGACTTGATGCTTGAAGTTGGAAATTGGAAATATGTAGCTTGAATCCAAGGCCCTATATCAACTCATACTGGGCTCAAATCCATAATCAATCAAACCCTATCAGCTCCTTGCATAAGAACGTTCAGCTCCTTTCAAGATAAAAATGATATTTGAGTAGAGTGAAAACAGTTTTAAAGCAAATAGGCAAGTGAAAACGGTTAAAATCACAAATGAAATGTATTTAAATGTCTTCAGGGGTGTGCTTTTTAGCAGAGATTTTTTTAAAAATTGTTAGATTCTTGGCACCAACCCTACTTGCAAGTCTCTGAACCAGGAGTCTAGGCGCAGGACTTGGCGGATCCATGAATGTGATCCACAGATTCGTCAAGTTCACCTCAGATCTGAACTCACAAGTCTAGGCAAGGACCCAGCAAATCTCAATACTATGGTCATATGAGCCACGTGGTACAGCAGACATTACACATGGTATGGTTCTAGGACATTCCATTTTTCATCCAAGGACATTTTCTTCATCAGACATAGTGGGCTTCTCGTGGTCAAGAAAAAACTGTTTTCTCATCACTTATTACAGGCATCGAATTCTAATGCTTCTATTTGTCAAAGCAAAAACAGTTTTCTCACTAATTACAAGCATTGAATTCTAATGCTTCTATTAGCGTATAATATTCATGTCCTGTGTTATCTTTATTCTTTGCAGGAAGAAACTTGAAGAAAGATTGTGTTCCTTTTGGCATATAACTTATTGAATTAAAATTGATTATATCAACAAGATATACTGTAAATGTCTAATAATTTTTTAGTGTAATATATAGTGAATTCCTCATAAATTCTTATTTTTATTTTTCTAAAATAAATTCTTCATAATCTTGTGTTTCCTATTCTTTGTTGGCCCTGTTACTACATTAGTGCACATGTATAGGGTTTTATCAACACACACGGCAAGGCAGATGAGTGCTAACCTTGGTTACTATTGGCTTTTACAATCAATCAATCAAGTAAATCTATAAATTTCCTGATAACATTTTTTGATGTCGTAGGAACTGACATTGTTATAACATGTGCACCTCATTTTGGGTGGACATTATTAATGACTTGTTCAATCAATCTAAAGTAGGAAAAGTAAACTATGTAGATCATTTTGTTTCTTGCACTATTTGAATATAAACTCGTGAAATCATAAACACAAATACGCTTACATTATGTAAAGATCAGAGGAACTATTTCTGAAAGGATAGAAATCTATTTTTGGTACTCCGGAATGTTATCCCACTTTGGAAAATGTGAATATCCATTATTCATAGAAGTTTGTAGGCTTCATACAAACTCATGGTCTGTATAATTTTTGTATTATTGAAGCTGGTCAGATGGGAGGATCGATGGAGCACAGGGTGGATATGGACTTATTGTAGATCCTGATGTAACAATTGAAACCATATCCTCTGGTAGTGAACTAATTTCTAGCATCTGAGTTCAATATTTTGTCATATGTCTTTCTTCTATGGTTCTATGTACTTTTCAATTTTGCAGAGGATGATTTTGTTGTTTTGGGAACTGATGGACTATGGGAAAAGATAGAAAACCAAGAAGTGATCGACATGTGCTTATCAATTGGGTAAGTATCATACACTCAGTAGTTTATTTTGTAACTTCAATTCTTCATCATATGGATGGTTCAATTCACTAACTAGTTTATTTGAATGGATTTGCCATATTATCCTCTATATCTAATTTGAAACGAATTACAGATTGAAGAAATCACTGGAGGATGTTGCTAAACACCTTGTAAAAGTTGCACAAGATCGAGGGACAACTGATGACATTTCAGTTATTGTATTACGACTTCCAAAATCAACAAATCCAGAGTCAAATCAAAATTAGTGAGATTCCAAAATGCTTACATTATAATGATTTCCATTTCTTTTGATGCTACTATTAAACTGACTTGATTTAAATGGTAGGTTACAAAGATGTTTTTGATTATTCAAGCAGCCAAAACAAGGGTTACAAAGATGTTGCCGGTGCCTTAACTTTTATTTATCACAATCATGAGCATGGTTCGTTAAATTCTCACAAAAGTACTCATTTAATGTTGCAGGTCACTGTATTTCATTTTCCAGAGGCGATGAAAGCCAAAACCAATGAACTTTTACTGAGATTTCTTTCTATCCAGATTCTTAGTCAATAGAATGTAGGTGATGTTTTCCTTATTTCTATTGTCAATGAGAATGGAGAAATGTATATTAGATTTTTTAGCACGATAAGATCAGTTTAGGCAACATCTAGCATTGAAGAATGCAATCTCCCGATAGAAGAATGGGAATAATCCAGTTTCATCTTGCATAGACTAACTCAAGAGAAACTTCTCTCATTTTATTTTTTCTATAAATGTAATCAATGTTGCATTCTCCTTCAAGAGAAATTTCTCTATTTTTTATTCTATTGACAATTGATGTTCAATTCTCCTTAAAGAAGCATGAAAATATGTTCATTGATATGATCAAAATTGATGTTTCCCACGAGACATATGAGAGGAAGTCTGCAAACTTCAGGCACCCGAGAGGAAGTTGAAATTCATTGAGAAACCAAAGACCATCCATGGACACAATGATCACAAGTTTCGTGTTGAGAAGCATGAGAAGCATGGTTACAATCATTAGAATTTGGTCATAACAACAGCTTCTGGAATGAGAGTACCCCTTGTTAGAAGGAAAGGTGTATTACCAAGTGATCAAGACGCAACTGTAGGTGGACCACTTCAACTGCAATTTCTTTTGGCGTGTACTTGTATATGTGTTAACATATTCAAATAAATCATAGATTGAGAATACATGGAGAAACTATTGTCAATGGTACATCCAAAAAAGAGTGAAAATCTTATCTTTCAAAATGCTAAGTAATATTTCCACTATGAAAGCATTTCACATTTGTGTGGACTTAACCAAAATTATGGGCCAATCTCGAAGAAGCATTATGTGTTACGAGAACTCTTAGGTCTAAAAGGTTGAAAAAATCAGGGATTCAATTCCATGCTATTATGAATCGTGCACAAATTCGATAGAGGTGTTTGATAGTTTATCGATGCCCATAAAAAGAGGAATGAGAATTTATCACTCCCAAATTAATTGATTTGAAAACAAAAGGAAGACCTAATTAAAATGCACTAGGAAAAGTAAGAAAGCTTCAATGTAATATTCATTGACCAAATAGTCCAGAATCTATTTTTTTATTCTCTAGTGGAAGATTTAAGAGCCCATCTATCATCAAGATTTTGTACCATATGCAAGTGTGGCAAGAGCCAAGCATACCCTTTAAAAGCTTTATAATTACAAAGAAGTGTACTAAGATACTATTTCCAATATTTTTGGCATGGCTTGAAAATCCTTAATCCAATTTATGAAGCATCTCCAAAGGAATAGAGTCAACAATCGTTTGAGAGGATTCAATATCCTAATGGGTGAGTTTGTATTCCACTCTAGCTTTTGGCCAAGAAAGAAGATTCTTTTTGGTTCTTGAGAAAAATATCTAAAAGAGTCTTAATGCCTTTGTTGAAAATTTTCAAAGAATGAACCCAAGGAACCTTGCTAGAGGTTTATCTTGGAAAGTAATCATAAGAAACCACTAAATATATTGATTGTCTTTTTTATTAAATTAGTAGCATAACAAGGGTGTTGACCCTTACATAACCACAACCTAAAGGCATCAAAAGATATCAATAGCATAATAACAGAGGTGATGGTTGTTACAAATATAGAGCAAGAACAACACTAACAAAAAAGTTAGTAACCCACCTCAAGAGTGGGTAGACAGCTCACCAACGGCATGGGGAGGCAAATTAGTAGCTAAAGAATTATATATTGATTGTTAATATATAATTGTTTGTTAATAGATAAGCTCAAATATATTGATTGTTAATAGATAAGCAAAAACAAAATTCATTTCCATCCCAAATAAGCCATGGTGCGATAGCTTCCCAAGCTTTCCATCTAATTTTAATAAAAAAAATGTCGTATGGATTTCGTTCATGATAAGGATTGAATAAAACCAAGGTCTCTTCAAGCTTCATGCCCATGAGACACTCTAATAGTGAAACAATGTCAAACCAAAGTTTTACAAGCTTAATTGCC
Organism: Thuja plicata; assembly: GCA_018584345.1. NCBI lineage: Eukaryota > Viridiplantae > Streptophyta > Pinopsida > Cupressales > Cupressaceae > Thuja > Thuja plicata. The sequence continues at coordinate 2,969,426 of MU228320.1, read as the reverse complement.
ATCGTGGGCTCTAACTATCAATTTAGCACATAAGGTTGTACCTCGTCATTGTACGTAAATGAGACCAATCACTCTAGAATCACAAAAAGATAACAAAATTCCCAAACAATTCTACAAAAGCATGTGTCTTGTTTTTTTAGGAATCTCATAAAAACTCTTTGAGAAGTTTTTCTAGATTTTGATAAGAAGCTTTGGAAAGCACTAAACATGATAAATAAACATGGGTAATAACTAGAACCTTATGAGGACCTTGGAACTTTTTTCAAGGGATAATGACTTAGTAATCCAATATGCTAATGGCTTGCCATAATATTGAAGGAGAAGATGAAAGGAAAAAGGAATGCCCAAGAATCTAAAAACCTCTCCATGATCAATCCATTTCCAAGCAAAAGTATTGAGCCAAGTTGGTTTAGGCAAAAAAGATTTTTTGTAGCATAAGGTTGAATGTTGGAACCAAAGGCTAAGTAAAAAAATACTTAAAGCTTTGAAGAGCTTGATTGACATTGTTTTCATCTTCCATGAGTGAGAAAAGAATCGTCAAGAAAATGACCATTGACAAGTTGTTCAACAGAACTAGAAAGAGTGATACCTTTGACCAAGTTCCTTGACATAGCATGAGCAAAACGATAAGCAAATCCTTTAGAATCCATTACATATAAAGAAAGAGAAAGAGTACATCCTTGCCATATAGATCAAAAAATGGCCAAAAGATATAGATTGGGAAACATTAATGATGATACAAGCAAAAGCATTAACAAATCTTACGAATTTGGAACCAAAATTTAAATCATGAAGCAGTGAAAGCATAAAATGTCATTCTATGTGATCGTAGGCTTTGGAAAAGTTGATTTTGACAAATATAGTATATTTTTTATTAAATTCAGCAGCAAAACAATAGTGTTGACCCTTACACAACCACAACCCAAAGGTGTCAAAAGAGATCAACAACACATTAATAGTAAAGGTGTTAGCAATTACAAGGATAGGTCGTAAATAGCACACTAGTAGAAAGGCTAGTAGCCCACCTCAAGAGTGGGTAGATAGCTCACCCACAGCATGGGGAGGAGAATGATAGGCTACAAAACAATTTTTTCTATGTCGTCAGACGTCTATCCAGGTAATACTATCACTAGGAGCCCCGCCACAAAGTGGAGCAACTAGTGAAACTCTATGTGAAAAATTGTCAGCACAGGGGGTAGAGCGCTGAGAAAGTTGTACATTGTCATCTGAAGATTGGAGCGGAGCAAGAGCAACAGATGGAAAATGGTCCACAGAACTTGAGGGGGACGCACCACCAGTAGCAGGATGAGAAGGGTCCACAAGGACTATGGAGGCTAGGTTTGTCATAGGAGCATCATCCAGATTTTTAGTAACAGCTTAATCCAAAGGAGATTCACCAACTACTTGAGATGCATCATGCGAGGAAGAATCAAAAGCCAGGACAGTCAAATGTTCATCATTAGCATCCTTCCATCGAGTGGCATTGCCTTTACGCCGCGAGAGAGAACAATCAGTTGTCAGGTGACCAAAAGAGAAGCATCAACGACACTGAAATGGGAGTCCTTCATAATCCACCAATTGAGTCCATGGCCTATTCCACACCATGAGAACCACATCTCCAGAGAGAGGTGTGGAGATATCAATGTCCACCAAAATGCAAGCAAAGGTAGAGAGATCGGTAGTAGTTGTAGTCTCATCCACCTTTAAGAAACATCCAATAGAGTTGTTGATGGCCTCTAAACAAAACTTTTCTCAAAAATGAATGGGAAGATTGGGGAGAGGAACCCACACTGGACACACACTAAGTGGTTCAATAAGTGGGTTGAAGGAGACTATTCATGGTTTGGCTAAGAGAGAGTGAATCCCCCAAACCCACAGCTCGCTTAGCACCAAATCTCGATCTTCAATAGAAGAAAAGACAGCAATAAAAGACCCCTTTGCACAAGGGAAAAACTCAATGTTACCAAAAACTAAGGATCTCCAAGAATGTGTCACCCAAAGATGAAGATTCTGAAGAGAAGGCCAAAAACCAGCAAATCTACAAACCAACCCATAGCATTGGTAGAAATCCACATTATCCACCACATTTAGGCCACACACCACCACAGGGGATGTCTTGGCACAAGCAAGTGGTTGAGATTTCTCCTTCGAAGGAATAGCAGCGGCAGATTTGGCTACACGAGCAAAGCTCTTTTCACCAGCAGCAAAGAGAGGTTTTGGAGGGGGAACCTCCTCAATCACCGCTTTAGCAGACCTAATGCCAGGTCTCAGAGAAGAGTGCTCCAATAGAACCCTTCCACCACCAGTATTAGGACCAGCAACAAACCTCGCATCACCAGCTAGAAGTGGAGTAGCACCCAGACCCCAATCCAAGGAGCGGTGATGAATCAAAGTGAGAGCCAGGGACAGTAGCAACCATTACACGGAGATCATGGTCGGCATCCAAGCCCCCCAACTCAGCTCCCAGCAACGCATTAGGGATAGTCGTTGGCTCAGGAGGAACCAATGCATCAGGGATAGTCGTAGGCGCAAGAGTAACAGATTCAGAATATCTAGACCATACATTCCTTCACACACAACAATGAAATTATCCAAAATATATTTGGATTTAATGAACCCAAATTGCTCAAAATGAACAAACAAAGGATGAAGATGGTGAAGCTTGAAACAGAGGTCCTTATAAAAGATGTTATAAGAGAGTAAGCGAAGTAGTTGCAAAAATCCTCTAGATCTCTAACCTCGCATATGAATTTGATATTTTCTTTGAACATTATGTTTCCTAAGGATTTTGAGTTATAAGCTTCCAAATAAACATTATAAAGTTCACCAATAAATAAAATATTATATGGGTATTTAGCCTTAATTTCAATCTAGAAGGATATATTCAAGTGTCATGAATTCATTCGTAAATTCTTTCAATTTGTTAGTATTTTTATGTTTCTCTAAAAATGCAATTATATACTATGTGATATCAAATATATCACTATGGAGGTAGTGTCCTCGAATTCAAACCTAACTTAATATGATAAAGTGATCATACAACTTGAGAGAATGGTCTAGCTATTTATACAATGTTTAATTTCACTTGCCTCAATCTTGATATATGAATTGATGTAAGGGTTGATCATGTTTACATATACCTTTGGGGAATCCTCTAGTTGCAAGGCTCATGTTCTCCTAGATCTAACCCTTTGATGGACCAACTTTGTAGCTCTAAGGAAAATGATCAAGGACAATAGAGAAGCATCCAATGGTTCTAGAAAGATGTCATTAGTAGACAATGCATGATTAGATTCTTCTTCTAGTCATTGGATTTAGATATTCTTATATTTCGTCATCATTTCAAATTAATGTAAGTGTCCTTAAGTACAACCAAGGAGACAAACCAACACAACATGCAAAAAGTTAGCTCATAGCAACTAGCAGAATGGTCAACAACAAATAATTTTGAATTTTAAATTTGAAAAGTGAAAGGTTTAGGTCTATAATTGCAAAAATGACCTACGTCAAGTCCTCGCCTATAGATCTAATCCAAGGTGCCAAATAATGGGGTTTGGGCTCAATTAAGGAATATATCAAGATATGTGATATCATGAACTAATTTCACATAAAATTATAATAATTGTTAAAATTGCAATGCTTCAATTAAAGTGTTACCAAAACATAAAGGAAAAATGGCATAGGCATGCAATTTTTGCCGCTACAGATGTATTTGATTTACATTTATCATTTCATTTGATATGAGTATATATAAGCGACAATATTAATGAACATGTAGTGACCTCTTAAATGTCTTAGCCATTTTATCACATTGATATAATCTTAGATTTGTTTGATTAGTTGGTTCATTATTATTCTTATCTAAGATAAATTTATTAATAAAATAATAGGTAAAAGAATATTAATAATTAATATTAAAAATTAAAAATTAGATTATACATACAATATTATTTTTTGAATCTAAAATAGAGCTTGTAACGATAAAGTGTGCTTAAATGAGGACAAGGTTGCTCATAGAAATAGAAATAAGAGGATTTAAAAAAGGCTTAGTTGTTTTAGCAATTAATGAAGATTCTAATAGTTTTTGGAGCCTAAAAGGAAGAATCTAAATAATCTCATATAAATATGAAATAATACACTAACGTTCACAAGTCATAAATTGGAAAATAGAATTGTATACCTATACTTAAAATCATGATAGCATCACAAGAAAATTATAGACATGAAACCACCATAATCACAAATAAAAATATATAGAATGTCTACAAAATAGTTCAATGTATCATCCTAGCATTTAGCAAAATACTGACACCGAGGATAACATAAAGGGTAACTATTGTATGGAATTTCATCGTGTGCAAAAGTAATGGTAGTATAAGAAAAAGTGTTTCATTGATCCTCAATGAAGCATGCACAATCCTCATTCATGTCAAATGAACATAGTAATGTTTTTTTAATGTTCTTCATTAATGGCACTTGCTTGTTTGGTCATTTTAGGGGAATCACTTAGTGTAAATTTCTAAATTTTGGTGTTAGAGAAAATAGATTATTTGCCCTCATCATTAACCCCTTAAATGTAATAATGTTCTCAATCTTTTAAACCTTATGTTTGAGTGTAACGCATTTTTTTATTTGTGCATCCACTTGCCCAATGCAATCCATAAAAAGTGAGTTGCAAAGTACTTGTATAGATGGTGAGATATGTACACGGTATAATACATGGGAAACTAAGCATACTAGATCTCATAAAATATTTTCAAAATATACTGTGGAGAGAATCATTCAATTTACTGGGTAAAGGATTGAATTATGTAGTGTGCAAGATGAACCATATGTTACCGTATTGGCATCAAATTAAAAAATTGGATATGGAAGAAAAGGATGGCAGAGGATGCATTTGAGTCGGAAGGGAAGGAAACATCATGAGGGGATTTAATGTCTCTAATAATATCTAATGCCTCTTAGCATGTCCAATTAATACTTTAGGTTATGAGGCGGTATTGAAGATTGTTATTTAAAAGTGATAATTTTGAATTAGCATCTAATTTTGTAGAATCTTTTTTAAGTAATAATTTTGTAGTCATTTTGCTTTTGTTATAATTCTCGAATTCAAAATGAGCATCTTGATTATATGTTTCCTCATCATAAAAGTGGATAATGGTAGTTAATTTTTTATTACTAGTCATATTAAGAGAAACTATTGTGATTGAAGGGTTTAACCTAACAATCTACTAAATAGAATTAGGTACTTTGAAGTTTTCTTTAACACACAAGGCTAAAAAAAAGACTTCAGAATAAGACTTATCAAAGAATACATGTATTATATATTTAGAAATTCAAAACAAATAAAGTCTTAACTCTATATATATATATATATATATATATATATATATATATATATATATATATAAAGAAAGTAATTAAGATGCTTTTTGGTTTTTGATAAAATGTTGTCTTTTCTTTCTGTAATTGACTCGTTGATATGTTATGAAAGTTACAATAATTAGAGAGCAAAATTTGGATTAGAGATTAGAAAGTTGTAACAAACTTTGTTGAAATTTGCATTGTTGCAAACAAGGTCATCACATGCATCTTGGTGTTAGATAGAGTTATGTCGCTTCATTTATTTTGTCTATTACAGTTCGATTTGATTTTCATGTGCCCTCTTGAACTCATTTGCCTTCAAATTTAATTTAAATTCAAATATAACAATGGAGTTATATTTAAGTTAAAAGGAGTAAAAGCTCATAAACACACCACACAAGAAATAATGTTAAAATTTGATTAATTCAAGATGTAAAAATGTAGCATTCATTTATTTGATTTTCATTTGATACCAATTAGTTAATAATGATCTCAAAGATGTTTACAAATATATGTCCATATATTTTAGTTCAAAAGCTTTTAGTGCATAAGCTAACAAGATAATGGTTCAAAGCATCATATTTTAGATTTGAATAAGATGGATTAGCTATGTCACGTTATGAGGACTAGTCTAAGGCATCAAGGAACCTAAGGATTTAAACCACTCTAGGTTAATTTTTTGTGTAATGGACTTTGGCTAGTAAGTTCCTAAGGTAAGTTCAAATTATGCACCAAATAAATTGAATTGAGAATTATAGGTTAAGTTATTGTATAATAGAATTTGGCTAGTAAGTTGCTAAAGTAAGTGTTAAATTGTGCACCAAATAAATTGAATTGAGAACTATGTCATGCCATCCACTATTAACCCCTACACAAAGCAAACTTGAAGACCTTATTTTTATACCATCTAGAATCCCCCTATATATGGAGGTGTATAACTTCACTATTGTAGAGTTTTAGCTACTATATTTATAGTATGTTTCAATTTTACCACTATACAACTTCAATGTGTCCCTTAAACTACTATGGTGTTCACAAATTGCTTCATTATGTATGGCTACCAATCTAAATGACAATGTCCATGTTTGTGGTTTGCAAAAAAAAATTATTAGACTATTTCACATGACTAAAATAACAAAAAAATAGATAATCAAAGCTATAATTAATTTCTCAAAAATAATAAAAAAATATTAAAATGCTTTTCTCTTCTAAAAAACTTTTTTACATGTATAAAACCAAGTAAAAATTTCAATTTTATAATTTGGATATACTACTGTTAATTCTTTTAGATAGCAATTATTTTTCTCAAATTAAAATACATTTTAAAATTAAAATAATCCATACTTTATATTTTTAAATTTTAAAAAAAAATGTAGTAAAAATGGATTGCAACTCACACATAATGGCAAATAAATGATCAATATCATTGTGATTGTCAATACTCTTACAATCATGTTTAAACTTCACCTTATATTTGTTATTTAATTTGATTGAAATTACTTGTTCTTTACAATAAATTTGATGATGGGATGGTCTAATGGAGAGACCTAAAACAAAACGTAAAGAAAACATACTTAGTCTAGCCTTGAGGAAGAACATTACAAATTGATATTTATAGTGTTATAAAAATAATTACCTTGTATATTTCCTCAAAAAAAAATTCACTAATGTAGTTGAAATTTTGAAACAAATATATAATTAACATATAAAGCCTCTAGACCGCAATCTTCATTTCAACATCAAATATATTTAATTTCTTTTCAATTTCATATCTTTTAAAAATCATTTTATTTCAATAATATCTCACGATATTGAAGTAACAAACACCTTTTTCAAATGTTCTGAAAAAATTGAAGAGATAATTGTAGGTTTAGTTCAATTGATGGAGATAATAATACGGCATAATTTAATTGATTTAACTCAATTGATAAAGACAATAGCATGAAAATAATTTAATTGAGTTAATTCAATAGATAAAGATAAATATATTATTTATATGTAGTATCCAACAAAATTTATATCTTTAAAGATAAGCCAAGCTCAACTCCTACCCAATGAATTTCCCCTACTTGTAATGTTGTAATCCATTATATATAAATAAACAAATCCTTCCTTAAAAAATCCAGTTGTTTCCATTAAACTATTGATGTTAAAACTAGAATCATTTGGACTACCGGTAATCTTGGAACAATCTTCATGAAATGGAGAGAAATCCAACTGGCTACAATGGCCTACCCTATGCAAGTCCTTGACAGAGAACAAGGGAGAACCGGTTCTAAAAATTTGAAACAAATTTAAATTTTATCGTTAGTGGCAATAAGCTTCATATGTTTCTAAGTTTTGGGGGACAGACTCTGGGGACAATTTTTACAAATATCTTGGGACAATGATACCCCTGGCTATGCCCTCTACTATTTTAACACAGGTACATCTGCAATCAACTAGTTCTGAAATATCCTATACCATTTCAAAACCAAACCCGTATCTTCAAACAACAGATTAGTATTAGACATATCATTAACCTATGTTAGTTTTGAAATGTCATACACCATTGCAAATGCAGACCCATATCCTCAAAACAACTGATTACTCTTGGACGTGCCATTAAACTCACATTATTATAATTGATGGTCCAAAACAACCATATCCAAGTCTCCATTTGGTGCCAAATCACTCGAACAAAGCAGAACCATATCCTCAAAACAACAGATTAGTCTAAGACATGCCAGCAGACTTAACATTATTATAATTGATGGTCCACAACAACCTCATCTGACACTTCTAGAACTCCATTTGGTGCAAAAATCACTCTTGAGATAATTAAACAAGTCTATAAACAGAAAAATTTAAGTGTTGGTTATTACATACAAACAGCTTTACCAGTTTTTCTGTGGACAAAGAACCAACCCACATGAATGGGAATAATGATTCCCACAACAAAATCTTTGAGCATACCAGTTCCAACTACTCTCATTTCAAGCACCTTTGTACCAAAATGGTACAAAAACCATTTTGATTGGATCACATTGCAGGAACAGTAATGTTCAAGTAAGATTATACTAGTCTTGTATACTCTCAATGTTCTGAGGGAAATAATGCTGCTCATCGGCCTGCAAAGATTTAGAAATAAACAAGTCTTCTCATACAGCAAACTCAATAGCACATGCATAACCTTGATTTAAGAAAATCGGAAAACCAAAATTTATGAACATTCTAGCAAGAGTCAATCAATGACTAAAGTTTATAACACTCTAGCAACAAAGTAGTGAACATCACAAAAATAGAGACAGCTTGGCATTCAGACATGTTTAACACTACCTTGACTCTGATTCTCTCGTCGCCTGACATATCTTGTTCTATCATTGTATCTGGGTCTATCACTGTTGTTCCGCATAGGTTGAGGAGTAACACGCCGTTGTCTTTCAGGTGACCTCTCAACTATCTTTCCATCAACCAATAGCTCCGCTGGATCGCCAAACACAAGATTATTGAAAAAGTGATTTTGAAAAGATCAAAAAGTGACAAACAAAATAAAAGAGGAACATACATAATCCAAGCACTAGCAGTCACATACTCACCTCCATAATCCTTGTTTTCCACATCCACATAAGAATCTGGAAGAACAAAACACACTCCAGGGAGTCCTGAAAAATACCACCAAAGTAACGTTCAACTTGTAATCAAACCAAAACCCATCTTACAGTGTACAGAAAAGACAATATAGAATTCACATGCTGCGTAAATCAATGTGTGCACCTCATTATACAGACAGTACATCGATTATTTAGTATTCAGTAGACCTGGGAGTGCCTCAACATACAGGCAACCTGTAATTTCTAACTCACAGATGCAAGGTATCTATTTTTAGATTTAATTAATTTCATATGAAATTTATCTCGTATTTAAGTAACAAGTAGAAGGCTGTGGTCTATATGGTGATGCTTAAAATGTAACCTGTTGTCTCTGATTTTGAATTTGGTGAAATCAGAGCAACCCCTACAAATTTTTAATCAAAATCGTAGTCTTTCCTCTGTAAGGCATGTTTTATGAGGTACAAGGCTTGTACCCGTAAGTGCAAGATCATTTGTCGTCATGGTCATAGTCTTTTTCTTCCATTTTGTCGAGTTTTCTAAGTTTTTAAGTTAGTTTTTTGTAGTCTTTTGCTTACATTCGGATCTCTGGACTATCATTGCAAGTTGTATGGTAAATACTTGCAAGTCGGATCTTAAGACCCGAATTGCAGGTTCATGATACTTGTAAACGCACCCAGCCTCTAGGCATTCGAATTTAGCCAAGTCTTTTGGTTTTCTGTTATATTTTATAGTTTTGTTCTTTTTGCTTTATGTATTTCAGGTTTTGTCATCATCATTGCAAGCTTTATAAAGTAAGTAATACTAATATCACTTACTAGTAATCAGGTCCTAGTAAGTGCTCTATATTTTGTTTGGTAAAGTAACGCAATACCTTGCAAGTCGGACTTTATAGCCTGAAATACAAGTTTGAAATCCATTATGACTTGTAACATGCCATTCGAAATCCATTATGACTTGCACTTTGCCTTTCAAAACCCAATTATGGTTAAAAATGCATTTATGACTTGTGAAGTTGATTTGTATTCAAACTGCAACTCTTCTAGTGGTATATGAGCTCAGATTTGTTCTTCCTTATGCTCAAATTTTGTATTCTTGCTCCCGTTTTTGCGTTTGAAGGCATCAAGCTGTGGTTTAGAGAAATTTGAACATTCTTTTCAATTGGTTTGTGCATTTCATCCCAGGTGCGTTTTTTGTTTTCTTTGCCGTCTTTTTTCTAGGTTTTTGTTTTAAGCTAAGTTGCCGGTTCGGATTCTGGTTTGTATGCGGGTTCAAGATTCGGGTTCGAAATTCGTCCAAAAATTTTTTGGTCTGGGTTCGATTCGTTTTGGGTTCGTCCGTAGAAGAATTTTATATATATATATATATATATATATATATATATATATATATATATATATATATATATGCAGCAGCAAATAAGTTCATACATTACTATGCTAATAATACAAAACCACTGCATACAAAAAAACGTAATACTAAACCGCTGCATACAAAAAAACGTAATACTAAACCGCTGCATACAAAAAAACGTAATACTAAACCGCGATGCATTTTATAGGGTGAAACGCGAAAAAAATCAATTAAAAACAATTAAAAAAAAGTGTTGAAAGTCAAACAAAATCAAAATTCACAGAAATTCGACCTAAATTTGTCCAAATTCGTGGAAATTCATTCCAGGTTCGTTTTCAATTTTTCAAATTCGTTTTGGGTTCGTTTTCGATTTTTCAAATTCGTTTTGGGTTTGTTTTCAATTTTTCAAATTCGTTCAAAACGCTGCAAAATTCGTCCAGGGTCCAGTTTCACGAATTTGAGCCGAATTACTCAGAACATTGGCGAATTTGACACGAATTCGAATTAGTAACGAATCAAATTTCGAATTTGAGGTTGCAGGGACAAATATGGTAACCTAGGTTTTAAGAGATGAGGCATTGTCTGCATTTTTAGTTATAGTGTTTCGTTTTTAGTAAATGATTCTTTTGTTTTGCCTCCATCTACTTCCTCACCTCTGTGTCTATATTCGAATGATGTATTTCAGGATTTTAGAATCTGGTTTACAAGTTATCTTTTCATTTTGTGAGTATGGTTCTTGTAGTTGTATTTTTAAGGTTTGAATGCTTATCATATTGTTTATAGAACGCTCAGACTTGTAAGACAGATTGACGGAGCTGATTTACAAGTTCTCATTGCAAAAAAGAAAAAGGGTGCAAGTATGATACTTGCAGTCTGACCTTCCAAACCAGATTGAAAGTTCATGTCATTCTCAACTTGCAAAGCGTCTTTGAAGACCCGACTTGTGCCTTATTCATACATGTCATACATTACTCATTGCTTGTAATCGGTTCTTAGGAACCCGATTACACTTGCAAAGCACAGTTTTCTTTCCACATTTGCAACATATCCTTCAAAACCTGAATGCAGCCTCAAATGCACTCCAAATCACTTGAAATCGGGTCTCTAGGACCTGATTACAAGTGCAGACTTACACTTTTCCATTACACATACAAAGCTGCAGTTATGGTTTTCCCCATTGCAAGTAAATGCTCATTTTCTTCCTCACTTGCAATGCAGTCCTCAAGACCCGAAATTCACCTGTGACCCCACATTTATGTCATTTTAAACCTTCCCTTGTCAGTACCGTTTGCACACACATTCCTCCCTCATGATAGATCAAGGCATGGGCCTTATTTTGTAACACACTCCAGGACTGAAGAAGTATCCAAAGCAATGAGATCAAGAATACAATGGCATTCACTGTCACATTGAAAAACCATAAAGAACACTGAGTATGCATGTATTGGCATTGATAAAGAATGTCGAAATGGCAGTGGTAAACAAGCATGAAACAGTGAATAAAATGATCAGAACAGAGGAATGACCAGGATAATCAATGTATGTCAGCATTGATGCTTTCAAAGTAGTGTTACCAAATGTGCTAAGTACCAATGGTACTGGAATGCAAAGAATAGAAGACATGATTACATTTCAATTGCAAAGTCAGTGAACAAAGTTTGTATTGTAAGGACAGCCAATGCAAAGGTTAAAACACTGTTTTCCAAAGATGCTCTCATTCATAGAGCTTCAATACTTTCAAGCACGGGTCATCCTGTAGCAGACATGAGGACAGTGGATATATGAAGTCACCATAACATAATAGTGATTTCATTCTATGAATGAAATCATGAATCTTTCAGTGATCCATGAAGATGTTCTTACACTCCAAGTTTTTTGCCCCAACTGCACCAAGAGAACTTCCCCTGAAGAACTGGTATTACCCCAAGTAAGAAAATGAGGTTGGAGCTCACAAGAACAATCAAGGATGTAAATTGCTGTCCCGGAATGAAATGCTTTCACCAAACTTGAAGATTCCATGCATGTACCTTCCTGTAGCAGCATGAAGACTAGACATAGGATGATGTTCTTAGAGTCGTGTCTCTAAACACTTAGATTGATTTCAGTTATGCACTTGTAATTTAGTTTTGACAAATTACATATCAAATGAGAAATTGTAATTGCATGTGACCATATTACATGCAAAGTTGTAACTTGTAATTACATGTAATCACATTGCAAGTTAGAATAGGTTAGGACTTGCAATGTTGAATAAGTCAACAGCAGTTAGTTACTTTTTCCACCTTTTTTCTCTCAGCCTCTCTTTCAATAAATACAAGAGGGCTCATTGTAAATAAATATCGTTTAGAACTGCAACAAAATTGTGCCAATTTGTTAAGCACTCTAAGACTTTGAGCTTAGATGAAATTGCGTTCAATAAAAACTAAAAGAGGCAAGTTGCTTTCAGACTTTGTGCTGATTCAAGTTGTCATGTGCCGACATTTTCTAGAAATTGATTGTGAGTGTTGTTTTGTTGTTCAAGAGGGACTTAAACTCGATCTTGCAGACTTTGAACTGCTTCTTGTGTTTAGAGTTATAATTAGGTTTTTAGACTGATCTTGCAAACATTGAGCTGCTTCTCACGTTTGAAATTAATGTAATACACTCAAGCAAGGAGATAACTTGCAGACTTTGTGCTGCTTTTATTTTCTATGTTCGTGCATATAAGGTGAAGTATATGTTGGAGACTTTGAGTTGCATGTATGTTTCATCTCCGTGTATCTTATCCAATATTGAAACATTAATCACTGATTTTTGCTTTTCAATCAAGTTTGGTTTAATCAAAAGAAGCCAGATTTATATTTCACTATCTTGTATTACTTTTTCTAGGGAAAACCCATGGGATCATTGCATAGAATAAAACAAAAGTTCAAACTTTCAAGGGAGTTCACATATTATTTTCATAGAATTATAATTTATTTTCTATCATTGGGCTTTTGCATTTAAGGTATTTTGGCTTTATTGCTTTCTGAATACAATTTTGTTTTGTACCGTTCAAATTCCTTTTACCACTCCTATGCATCATGTTAGCTGCTTTGGTTATTCTCTTATATCATTAATATAATTACCCATGGGATCATTGCAAAGAATAAAACAAAAGTTCAAACTTTCAAGGGAGTCCATATATTCTTTTCATAGAATTATAATTTATTTTCTATCATTGGGCTTTTGCATAAGCTATTTTGGCTTTATTGCTTTCTGAATAGAGTTTTGTTTTGTATCATTCGAATTTCTTTTACCACTCCTATGCATCCTATTAGCTGCTCTCATTATTCTCTTATATCATTAATATAATTCTTTTCTTTAATTCTCCACCCAGTTTTCATTGATCATCCTTACACATTAAAATTTAATATGATTCATTCTTTAATGTCTCAAATCATGCTCTACAACTTGTTACTTGGCGTGTAATTATTCTTGGTACTATGCCTAATAATACAATCCACTTAACATTTTCCAAATTGTTGCATACATTCAATCCTGTCCATGAGGTTGCCTTGTAATGGTAAAGTGGGGCACCCCTAAGATTGACTCAAATTCAAATCCCTCGCCACAATAAAGAGGCCAATAATTCAAGTAAACATGTAGTGCAGCTATGATGTGAAAACTATGAGGCTTCAAATGAAATAAATTTCCAAGATGTAAAGTTTGATGCACCATCAAGCCTATCTTCAACCTTGAGACCATTTGCCATCTTGGATGATTAGAAAGAATAATTCAGATGAGAAGAAAATAAGAAGGCTTTACTGACTTTGAATGAATCTGATCCTAGCTTTGCTTAAACCAAGCTCTGGGTTACCATGTTGATTTTATAGCATTAATACAACAAAACACTGAATAGATAACACAAAAACACAAGACATCGAATTACACTGGGAGGGCAACTTGAAGGGAAAAACCCAACCACACCAAAATATTGCTTTATTGAGTAAAAAATAGTAGTCTGAACAATGCTCACAATTTGAAAAGATAATAAGTCCTTCTCTGAGCCTGCAGACACTTAAAGAATCAATACATAGAATGCTTTCCACAATAAACTTCAACCTGCAATACATATGCTTCACACAGAATATTCTGATAATAATAATGAATACTACACACCCAATAAACACTACACAGAACACACCCGATGATCGCTGCACAGAACACACCTGATAATAACAGAAAATGATATGAACGACTATCACAGAAACAAGAATAATCTTTGAACTGTTCTCGAACACCAACAACAAAAATACGATACATGAACAAACGATGGATGCTTCATGATGTTGATTACTATGGGACATGAAGAAGCTATTGGTACACAAGAAAAGACTTCATTTTTCCTTGAACCGTCCAACAATGACTTCATTTTCCTTGAACCGTCTGACAACAGAATGAAGGTTTTTAATGTTCTTGAACTGTCTGTCAATATGAAACAATATCAAAAGATAGATAAACATTTGAATGAGCAAAAAAGAACGGAGGATTAGCATCATATAACGGAGACAACCATTGCAAGTATAAAAGACAACTCCTGCAGCTACATAGCACCAACACTCCCTCTTAGCAAAGGAGATATCTTTTCAAATAATCATGTCATGGAATCTCTCAACATGACACTCACAATGGCTACACCCATTTGTGAGAAAACAAAATTTTATCACAGATTCTCTCAACGTGATAACGCCATAGACTCACTCACATGACATTCACCATGACTACTCCCATGTGTGAAAAGAACATATACACAAGTTCTTATCACGAAATCCCTCAACGTGATATCATCATGGAATCTCTCCACATGATGTCCACCATGGCTACTCCCATGTGTGGAAAGAGCATATACACAAGCTCTTATCACGGAATCACTCAACGTGATATCATCATGGAATCTCTCAACATGATGTCCACCATGGCTACTCCCATGAGTGGAATGAGCACATCTCTCAAGGGCTTTCACCTCATATTTCTCCATCTCAGAGAAATATGCATTTTAGCACATATATAAAAAAATCACTAATGCTGAGACTCCCTCTCAGCAAGGACAGCATTCTCCATAATTTCAAGCTTGTCTCGAAAATGTACAAATTTCACCCAAGAGAGAGGCTTGGTGAGAATGTCAGTTGTTTGTTCATCAATGCAAATATACTGGAGTTTAATAGCTTTTCTTAGCACCATATCTCTGATGTAATGATATTTGATCTCCACATGTTTTGTTCTATCATGAAATATTGGATTCAAATAAAACTTTACACAAATTTTGATTATCACAATGAATCAAAGTTGGCTCTAATGCTTGACCAAACAAACCTACAAGAAGTTTCCAAAGCCACATTGCTTCTCGAGCAGCTACACATGCTGCAATATATTCAGCTTATGCAGTGCTTTGAACCACAGAAGTCTACTTCCTGCTCCACCAAGAAATCATGGCAGACCCCAAACTGAAACAACATCCAGAAGTGTTTTTCATATCAATTACACTCGCAGCCCAATCAGAATTAGAATACCCCTATAATTTCATATCTAGATCTGAAGCATATCTCAATCCAAATCCAATTGTGCCACGCAAATATCTCAAGATATGCTTGGCTGCAACTAAATGAATGTCTTGGTTCACACATAAATTGACTAAGAGCACTCACTGCATAACAAATATTTGGTCTAGTATTTGCTAAATACATCAAAGATTCAATCAGTTGTTTGTACATGGTGGAATTTGCCAAATCAGAACTAGCTGCAACAGCTCTCAACTTCTTAAAATTTGTCTCCATGGGAGTAGTCATGGACTTGCAATCCATCATCCCAAACCTCTTCAAGATATCTATAGTGTATTTCCCTTGACTAAGAATAATCTCATTAGATCTTTGCCATACTTCCAGTCCTAGAAAGTAATGCATGAGACCAAGATCCTTCGCCTCAAATTCAGAGGTTAAATCTTTCTTGCATTTAACAATGAGACTATCTTCTCCAGTAAGAAATAAATAATCAACATAAAGAAACTAGGATTAAAACTTTACCATTCACTATCTTGAAGTAAAGAATTGAATCTGCATCATTCTTGGAGAATCCCAAACTCATCAAGTATTGATCAATCCTTTCATACCATACACGAGGTGCTTGCTTAAGCCAATACAACACCTTCAATCTGCATACATGAGACTCCTTCCCATGAATCACAAAATTATCTTGGATGTTCAGTAAATACTTCTTCAAATACACCATTAAGAAAAGCAGTCTTTAAGTCCATTTGATGCAATTTCCAGCCTTTAGCTGATGCAATAGCAACGATAATCCAAATAGATGTATAAAGAGCTACAGGAGCAAATGTCTCCTCATAATCTATTCCCTCTTTTTGTGAGAAACATCTTGCCACAAATCTTGCTTTGTACTTTTCAATACTTCCATCAGCTACATGCTTGATCTTGAAAAGCTACTTGGAAGACAAATGATTTTCCTTTAAGCCTTGGAACAACATTCCAAACATCATTCTTGATGATAGACTAATATTCTTCTAACATGGTATCTTTCCAAACTTGCTGATTGGATGCTTCCTCTAATCTAGAAGGTTCAATCTCAATGATATGACTCATTAATGCCACATATTTTGAAAATTGTTGCGGTCTCTTGCTTTCTCTAAAAGTGCCACAAGGAGCTATATAATTTTCTGCCTCTTGTATTCTTTGTCTAGCTCGTAGAGGTCTCTTTCTACTTGAAGAAATGATGCTTGGTCCATCGGTAGGTTCTATGGGATCAGCTGAATCAAAAATTTGTTTTATTTCAGTGGACTCCCTCTGAATCTCCGGAGAATGATCCAGATAAATATCCATGTCTTGAGGTGTCTCTTGTTCTTCAAAAGATACATCCCTACTGATCTCAATTTGTTTCTACCCTGGAATGTAGATCCTCTAGGCCTTAGAAGACTCACTCTAACCCACAAATATACCTTCCTTGCCTGATGGTTCTAGTTTAGATTTTTTGTCATTTGGTACATGAATATAAACAGGACTACCAGAGATCCTTAAGTGACTAACATTGGGTTTAACACCTGAGAAGGCCTCTTCAGGAGTCATATTTTATAATATTTTATGAGGACTTCTATTCTGAATATAAATAGCAGTTCTGGAAGCTTCTGCCCAAAGAAAAGTTTGTGAATTTTGATCATGAATCATTGCTTTGGCTACCTCAACTATGGATCTGTTTTTCCTTTCAGCAACCCCATTTTGTTGAGGGTTGTAAGGGACACAAAACTATCTTAATCCCTACCTCAATGCGGAAATTTTGAAAGCCTCCATAAATGTATTCACCTCCATTATCGAATCTCAAAACCTTGATCTTTTTTCCTGACATATTTTCAACTTGAGCTTTGAATTCTTTGAATCTACAAAGTACTTCTTTAGATTCCTTAGATTTCAAGAAATAAATCCAAGACTTTCGAGAATAGTCATCAATAAAAATTACATAATACCAAAATCCACTAAAAGAAGCCACAGACATTGGTCCACATAAATCAAAATGAATCAGAGAATACCTATTGATCTACTATTACTACTTAGAAAAGAACTTTTAACATTCTTACCTAGTGCACATCCTTTGCAAATGCCATCATGTTCCTGACTAAGCTTTGGTAAACCAATAACCATCTTCTCCATGGATGGAAGAGCTTTGAAGTGTAAATGACCAAGTCTCCTATGCCAAAGCTCACTTGAATTGATGGAGTCGTGCACTAATGCTTAAACTGGACGAAGCGAAAGTTTGTAAAGTCTCTCTTGACGAACACCGATCACACGTGCAAAATTGAAACTCTAGTTCTTTGACCAACCAAGAACTTTTCCTTCAAAAAATGCAACTTGATACCCTTTGTCCTCTAATGCTAAAATTGAAATCAGATTTCTTTTAATTCCTAGAACAAACAAAACCTCACTCAAATGAAGAGGGATGCCAAAATCTAGTTGAAGAGAAGTGGCTCTAGCATCTTTTATTGAATAACTTGCATCATCTCTAATTATCACTTGTAAATTTGTTTCTCTTTCTACCAAATCAGAAAGATGCTCTTGATATCCTGTAATGTGACGCGAAGCACCACTATCAATCAGCCAAGTGTTGTTGCCGGTTGAAACATTGCTTGAGAGAGCTGAGATGAATAAAAATTCTTCTGAGTTGTCACTGGATTCCTTTTTAGTGACCTCTCCTCCACATTTGCAGCAGCAGCATGATGTTTAGATCTTTTGACACAATCCCAAGCAAAATGACCATACTTGTCACATCTGAAACATTTAATGTGAGAGTAATCCTTCTTTGATTCAGGAGCTAAATCAAAATTATTCTCTATTCCTCTTGAAATTTCTTTTTCTCCCTTCTCTTCCTTTTCCTCTAAATGTTTGAGCAGCAAGAACATAATTTTCTTCATTATGAGAGCTTCTTCATTTCTTATATATATATCAACCTAGATTCCTCTTGAATGCAATCAGCTCTAAGACAATCAAACTTGGGAATATCAGATCTTCCACAAATGCCTTGAATGAAGGACTCCCAAGATTGAGGAAGACCATTCATTGCCAACATGACTAGGTGTCTATCTTCAACTATATCTCCAATGGCATATAGTTGATCTTTTAACTCAGTAATCTTCATAAAGTAGGAAATGACTGACTCTCCTTTAGCCATTTTAACATGATGGAGTTGTCGTCTTAAGGCAAGAGCTCTGCTGGTATTGTTGATCTCATACAGATCTTGAAGAGACTTGAACATGATTCTGGTTGTCTTCATCTTGGATATAATTAGCGCAAGATGATCCTTTACAGAGTCTATCAAAAACTTTCTAGCCTTAATGTCATTCTTCTTCCATTGAGTTTTTTAAGCCTCATCAGTTGGTTCAGGTACCTCTGTCTCCACATATTCTAGGAGATCATTTTCTTCCAATGTAATGAGAACTCTGAATTTCCACAATGTAAAGTTTGATGCGCCATCAAGCCTATTTTCAACCTTCAGACCATTCACCGTCTTGGATGATTAGAAAGAATAATTCAGATGAGAAGAAAATAAGAAGGCTTTACTGACTTGGAATGAATCTGATCCTGGCTTTGCTTAAACCAAGCTCTGATACCATGTTAATTTATAGCAGAAATTGCACAGTACACCGAATAGAAAACACAAAAACACAAGACACCAAGTTACCCTGGGAAAACCCTCCAACTTGAAGGAAAAAACCCAACCACACCAAAATATTACTTTATTGAATAAAAAATAGTAGTCTAAATACAATGCTCGCAATTTGAAACAATAATAAGTCCTTCTCTGAGTCTGCAAACACTTAAAGAATCAATACATAGAATGCTTTCCACAATAAACTTCAACCTGCAATACATATGCTTCACACAGAATATTCTGATAATAATAATAAAAACCACACACTCGATAAACACTACACAGAACACGCCCGATGATCACTGGACAGGACACACCCGGTGATCACAGAAAATGATATGAACGACTATCACAGAATCAAGAATAATCTTTGAACTGTTCTCGAACACCAACAGCAAAAATACAATAAATGAACAAACAGTGGACGCTTCGTGATGTTGATTACTGTGGGACATGAAGCAGCTACCAGTACACAAGAAAAGACTTCATTTTTGCTTGAACCGTACGACAATGACTTCATTTTCCTAAAAACCGTCTGACTACAGAATGAAGTCTTTTCATGTTCTTGAACCATCCGTCAATATGAAACATCAGATGATAGATAAACACTTGAATGAGTAGAACACGTCACGAAGAACAGAGGATTAGTATCATATAACAGAGACAACCATAGCAGGCATAAAAGATAACTCCTGCAGCTACATAGCGCCAACAATTTACAACCCCTGAAAATGCTCCAAACGTACTCTACTGTGCATTAGTGCCAGTTCATATAGTAGTTTTTGAATTTTCTAAAGATTTAACTAGAAAGACAAAAAGCATATCAATTCTTTGGAGTCTTGCTGAACACACCCTACCAACACTGTAAGCAGATTACCGTAACAGCCAAAAACTATACCAATTCCACATACGAAACATCCCATAGTCAGAAATCTGCATCGGTTACCACAAGGGTTCGAGCAAGAAAGCTAGAAAACCCCGGAGATTCCAATGAATACATGCCTATTCCAGTTCATTTCTGCAGCAATTCCAGACACAGGTGTCAATTTTGAAAGGTAAGGGATGAACCTAAGCATCGTGTTTCATTCTTTCCTGGGGTTTTTTAGGAGCTGCATTTAATTATTTTCATCAGATTAAGCCTGTCACGGGATTTAGTGGTTTCCAACCAAAAAGTCAGAAATTTGCTGCACATTAAAACTGCAGAAAGAAAACATTGAAATTCGCTTAAAAATCATCACTTTCTTTCTGATATTTGCTGGATCCTCACTTGCATCACGACAAGCTTATTAACATAATTCCAATATTATTATTATAAAAATGGAACAGCTGCTTAATAAATTATTATTATAAAAATGGAACAGCTGCTTAATAAATGAAGTTAATTCCTGTTTTAAAGCTGGTTTTTATTTGTGATATTCTGAATTTCATTTTTTGCTTTTAAACAGCAAATACGCATGTATTTTTTTATATTTGTACAGACGTGACCAGAACAAAACCAATCCCAAAACATATTTACATGTGCTGTACCTGATTCCAATAAGGTAACTTGGGGGAAAAGATTGAGCACAACAAGATATCATAAATTCACGTTCCATAATAAATATGTTGGGAATGTGAAGTCCAATGGTCACATGACCTTTCACCCTCTCCCATCTCTTCATTTGATAGCTGGATATGTTGTATAAATGGATGTCTGCAGGCCATTTATTGGTGTAATATTAATAAAGATATTTCCCTGCTTTTCGTGGATGTAACCTTTGATGGTGAGCCGTGTAATTTATTTTGTTGTTTTTATCTTCATTAATCTCTAATTTTCTTTCTGCTGTTTTGTATTAATTATTTGCTTTCTCTGCTCATTGAATTTACCAATTGGTATCAGATCTTGGTTAGAGCCGAGGAGCAGAGATGGAAAATGTTTGGGTGTCGGATCCTGGAGATTTATGCTTCTATGTATTTAAGAGTCAAACTGAAGTGGGAGTTGCTGAAGCCTTGACAATTTGGAAGAATATTTTTTGACCAATTTGATGATGAAGTTGACTTGGTCATTGAAGATTTTCTTAGCATGTTGGAATTTGAAAAAAGCCTAATAGCTTCGGACTATGATATGGAGTATTTGCAGCAGAAGCAAGACCTGAAACCAGATCCTTCGGAGAATGTGGATTTGCATGTTATGCGAGACTGAGAATCATGATGCTTTGGAGAAATCGTTAATTGACAAGAAAGATATTTGTCAATCCATCTTTGTGGAAAAGCTGAAACAATACACCGTGTAGATTGGTACGATGAAAAAATTGAAAACACTAGTGTTCGACGGGACCGGTGGAGAGGTGACAAGGAAGTTTCACTGCTGCAAAATGAAGAAAATGCAGAGAAGGATGTGACGGACAGCTGGGAAAATGTGGAGGATTCGGCTGAAGAGAAGGATGTTGGGTTTGCTTCCTTCTCAACTCTTGATGCAGATGTGGCATGTATAAATGGTTTGAGCAACCAGGAACTTGTGACACCGAAGAGTGATGCAGGCATAGTAGCCATGGTTGGCGAAGAGAAAGAAATTAGCAAAGAGGGATTGGCATTGCTGGTTAAAGAGGGCCTTGCATCTGTTGAATTTCAGAGAACGAAAAAGTTGGATGCCCACATTATTGAGGTTGACCTCCCTGGCATAAGCAAGAATAAGACGGTGTAATGTCCCCAAATCATAAATACCCAAATTTTGCCCTAGGCCACAATTTTTCATTGAAACAAAGTAGGGTTTAGAGATACCTTTCACTTTGATTGAGACCCTACAAGAAAATTAGGAATCATTTATAATCAAAATTCATAAATAGATTTCTTTAGTTAGAACGTATATTGGAAATGTAGATCAAATCACTAGATTGCTTAAGTCAATTTTTAGATGAGTTAACCATAGAATAGATAAGAAAGAGTGAATTGAAAGGGTGCCCAAAAGACCCTCTACCCTAGGCCCAAGAGCGGATATACCATCCCTCTTGGCCTCATGTGGCCCATGCCATCCATATGAGGTGGGGTTCCTAGTGAAGTGCCCTATCACCATTCTCCTCAATCTTGCCACTTCTACCTTACTTCTAATGATTGAACATCCTTATGCATTCGTTTGTCATGATAGAGGTCATGAGAAGTATTCACAACAGGGTGCCCAAAAAGTCCATCTTTCCTAAGCCCAAAGGCAATTCCCTTTGTCCCCCTTTGGCCCCATGGGATTCCCAGTCATATACCATGAGGTGGAGTGCTTAGAAGGTGATCCCCTCACCGTTCCCCTGCCTATAATCCCTCATTTCCCCTACCATGGCTGGTTACAACAGTCATACATAACATCTTCTACATTTTCATTTATTAAAACATTCCAGAATCAGCAACATGCATATCAATTCAGAGGGATGTAGATGTACACAGAATTATCTATTATGTATGGAAACCCATACCATAATATGTAATTAAACTATAAGACCACAATATATATATATATATATATATAACCATAGAAGAGATAAGAAAGAGTGACTTGAAAGGGTGCCCAAGAGACCCTCTACCCTAGGCCCAAGAGCGGATATACCATCCCCCTTGGCCTCATGTGGCCCATGCCATCCATATGAGGTGGGGTGCCTAGTGAAGTCTCCTATCACCATTCTCCTCAATCTTGTCACTTCTACCTTACTTCCAATGATTGAACATCCTTATGCATTCGTTTGTCATGATAGAGGTCATGGGAAGTATTCACAACAGGGTGCCCAAAAAGTCCATCTTTCCTAAGCCCAAAGGCACCCTTTGTCCCCATGGGATTCCCAGTCATATACCATGAGGTGGAGTGCTTAGAAGGTGATCCCATCACCGTTCCCCTGCCTATAATCCCTCATTTCCCCTACCATGGCTGGTTACAACAGTCATACATAACATCTTCTACATTTTCATTTATTAAAACATTCCAGAATCAGCAACATGCATATCAATTCAGAGGGATGTAGATGTACACAGAATTATTTATTATGTATGGAAACCCATACCATAATATGTAATTAAACTATAAGACCACAATATATATATATATATAGTTCGTACTGTAGGTATGTCTGCCTTTCTTGTGATTTTATTCTCCTCTCTCATTCCATGCCTTCCACTAAAGAAACTTCTACCTTATATAGCCGTTGGGAGGGAAGATAATGAGTTACGACCCAAGCGGGGTGTCTATTCCATACTAATCATTGCCTCCTCAAACTAATCACGTGCCTCTTAGTATCATGGCTATTGCTTTAACGATTGGTTAAGGACTTTAAGATCACTAATGGCAAAGGAATATCGAGGAAGATGAGTGACTCAATCGGCTTCATGATTAATAAGATAATTTCCAGAAATATATCTGTTTTTTTCCCTCAGATCTGACATCTTTTTTCAGAACCTCCCTTCCTCCATCATTGAGCTTGATCAAGACGATCGAAAGCTTCATTCTGTAATTATTGCTTCAATCGATTTCAGATTGCTGACGTGGATGTGCAGGCAAGTTTTATTTGGCAGAAATTGTGAAGTCTCACTACTGTGAGACAATTTCTGATCAAAATCTGGTCAGGGCCGTGACATCCAATATATGAGAGATTGTATAGTAATATCATATTCCAATTTGATGATTGATAGGTTGAATGAACAAATTCCTTTGATTTGATGATTTGAGGTATTGGTGAGTGATGATTAGGTGATTGTTGATTTAATAGATTGATGCTTGACTACTGAATTGTTTGCTTCCTTGATCCCAAGGTTAAGTGATGATTGATATGCATTTGATGACTATTTGCTTGATCTTGCTGATTGATTGATATCAAGAGGGATTAATTATTGTTGGTTGAATGGAGGATTTGTCTTGATGGATTCATAAGTGATGATTGATAGGTGATCCTTTAATGCTTGGAATGAGTTCTCCTATATACTTTATTGGTAAAAGGGTCGGCACCTTTCATAAGATTAGGGTCGGAACTTTTCCTTGATGGTTTTGAGAATATTAAAAAATTCTCCAAATTCATCTCCCTTGGATGTCCTCCTCAGATAAATCATTCTCCCTTTTATATATTCTAATAAGAGGGAGAGTCATACCTATTCACCTCTCACCTACCCTTTGCAATGGTCACACCTTTTCAATCTTTTGAAAGAGTCACAACCTTTCTTCGTTACCACCCTTTGAAAGAGTCACAACTCTCCATCAGTTCTCCCCATTACAATCTTCTTCCATTAATCCTTCCTCAGTTCCCATGCTCCCTTCTTCCTTCTTTTCTCCTTCTCCCCTTTCAAATGACCTCTCCTCCCTTTTATATCTTATGTTGAGGGAGTAACAACTCTTCATTATGTATCCCTTGACCTTTCATTAACTTAATTAACTTATTACATTATATTTTATTATTTATCTATTTATTTGTTTTTATATTTTAGTTTTATTATTATTTATTATTAAATCCTATTTAGGAAAGAGGACAAAGCAAAGGAGATGGTTGAGGGTTTGGTATTTGATAAGAAGCCAACTCATAGAGCTGGTGGGTCCACCAGGATTGAGAACACCAAGTTTGGTGTCATGCAGTTCCAGATTTCACCTCTCAAGATGGACATTGAGCAGAACATTATGGTCTCTGGGCTTGGAGGTGTATATTATACCTTTTCGCCAGCAAGGGGAACTGTGGCAAGATATGCATTGGATGGTGTAGAGGATCCGCAATGGATGGAAATGCGAGCCAAAGCTGTGTCAATTTTGAATACTTATTTTCTTGACGGTGTCTTTCCTAGCAATGCAGTACCTGATAAAGATGAGGTGCTTCTAGATGCTCTGTTCAGGGTTGCAGAGAAGGGAGCACAGGAGCAAGTCACCGTATTGTGTATGTGTTCAAGGGTTTTTCGGTGGATGGAGGAGTGTATTCTGAACCTGCAGAAAGTGGTGTTCCTGATCATGGATTTATGGGTGAGTTTGTGCCTGTAAAAGTAGTAAGAGAAAATGCTTTTGATAAGAGATTTGTTAACTCCACAATCACTTGTAAAAGACTCATCCGGAGTGTCCTTGAGCAGATTTTGACAAAGTTAAAATCTTCTTTAGGCCTGATTACAATGTGACATTAAAAGTAGAAATGTAGGGGATGTCCCTGTTCATAGCTGTATGGGTTGGACTTCATGTGGAAAATTGTGGGGATTGTGAAGTCCAATGATCACATGATCTTTCGCCTTCTCCTGTCTCTTTATTTGATAGCTGTATATGATTGTATAAATAGATTTGTACAGGCCATGTATGTATTAGTGTAATGTTGGTAAAGCCTTTGATGGTGAACCGCGTAATTCATTGTGTTCTGTGTTTATCTTCGTTTGTCTCTAATTTTGTGTTAATTATTTGTTTTCTCTGCTCTTTCAATTTAAAAAAATGAACAAGTTAAGAATGAGCATTTGAAAGCATACCCTCGAGTTTAGTGGAGGTTTCCTCATCAATCTGGCACCCAAATCCATAGTAACGTTCGCAAGAAACATTATATATGGATTTCTTAGCGGCTTCCTCACTGCAAAAGGCCAAGCATTTTCGAATCAAACAGGTCAATGGCAATTAAAACCCTTCATTAATAGTAAACATATATAAGTTTTAGTCCTTGAACCCGGCTCGGTACAATAACACAAGTCCACCGTATCAATGCACCAGGCAACTAAACCCTTTATTTATAACAAACATTTCCTGCAGGATATGTGGCATAAACCTGGCAAAAAATTTAGAGTAACTTGAGCAAAAGAAGACAAAAAATTTACCTTCCAAGAACCTTGGCGAGGGTTTTGATGTAGTGATCAATCATTTCCTCTTTCGTGGCTTTTCCTTCATTGAGAGGGTCCATGACGATGAGCCAGTGTTCATAATCACACCCAGGAAACAACGGTGCCATTTCTGTGGGCGGCCTATCGCTCCAGTTGGAATTACTCGAGAGGGGAGAATACCCCGAATCCCCCGACCGAGTTACTTTACATCTTATCGATTGTCTTTTGCATTGCAGCACTTCATGGCAAATTGCGGCGAATGGACTGTGTAGCAATGACGAACAAGACACCCGAAGTGAAGGAAACGAAGAAAAGCGAAAAGAAGAAGAAGAAGAAGAAAATGGTTTTATAGAAAATCCTGTGGAAAATGCGAGCAGAGGGCGCAGGCCCAGAGCGCGTGAGAAAGCCAACGGCATGGTGGCTGTTGTTGATGAGGAAGCAACAAATACTGTGCTGCTTGCAATTGTGGAAACCATGAGTTTCCTGGGTGTTTGATTTCCGATGAGGTTTAACATTAGGCTGCAAAGTGTTTACTAGGGTTTTAAGGGGTTCAAGTCTCTATCTCTGCAAGTTTGTAATGGATATGCCCATGAAATAATCGCAGCCATACAAAGGGTTAAGTGTTTCATCGAAGGACTCCAAGACATTTCTTACTGCTTAAAAATAAAACATTAATTCTGTGAAAAAATAAGAGAATATATTTTTCCATTTTACAATTAAGTAAAGATTTTCAATAGTGCCAATTTTTCCCAAAAAAAAATTAATAATAATAAATTGTATCAATTTTTAACGAGAGACCAAAGCGTCAAAGTTCCTATCAATAGAGAAAGAAAAGTAGGGAGATATAGAGAGAGTTAAAAGGGATAGAAAGATATGTAATAGATAAATATATAGAGGGGGAGAGACGAGAGAATAAGAGTGAATGAAATAAATATAAAAATAGAGATAAGAAGTGATTTATAGAGAATATAATGATAGAGAGAGTTAGAGAATTGAGAAAATTAAGCTATCAAGCTTTGTAAAATGACAAATATTTATGTCATTTTAAGGAATATTTAAATAACAACTACAACTTTTGACTTAAATATCATGTTGAATTATTCATTTTATCATAAAAATATAAATTTAAAATTAATAAGTTTTTTGGGAAAAAAATATAATTATGAGAATAATGTAATAGTTTTGACCTTTAAAATTTTTTGTTATTTAATGATGAGAAACAATTCATAATTGAATGAAATAATAATAATAATGTTAATAGCTTTTAAATGACATGATTAATCAAATATATAATTTAGAAATAATTATATTTATTAACAACTTATTCTATTATTTAATGTTTTATTAAAAGTTAGTTAATAACATTAATATAATTTTCATATCTATTTTATTTAATAATAAGAAACAACTCATAATATAACATAACAAAATAATAAATAGGACAAAAGAAATAA
>MU228320.1:2891897-2937585 GCA_018584345.1 Thuja plicata | reverse complement strand
CTTTCTCTTAGGTGCATATAATTAATACTTTATATTAATTATATTGCGCAACCTAGTTTTAGTTTTTAGGGTTTGTTCACCTTTATAGGCTGAACTTTGTAATGCTTTTCAATTAATTCAGATTATATTTTCGCTCTCACTTTCTGAGCAACTTCTGAGTTCTTCAGCTTTTTCATTTTTTGCTTCTACTTTGTATCAGGTTCTTGCATGCAGGTGTATTCGGGGTCTGTGGATTTGCATGTTTGCAAAATCCTACAGGATTTTCATGTAACATTAGCATGTCCGCTTTTTAAAAATAAAAATTACTATTTATAGTAAGTCTAGTGACCTAAAAAAAGTAAACCGAGACTGACAAATCAATTGGGAAAGTTTACTAATGAAGTCCAAATGGTAGATTAGAGTTAATGACAAATATCAAAAATTGTTTGAAATTTATATTTGTGCCAAAATTTAGTTTGGATTTTGGTAAAAAGTGTCATAAACTTGTGGAAGGTGGTTGGTGGTAGAAACAAAATTGGACAAGTGACATTTTGAGAAAAGAATGCTACAAGGTGGTGGACAAAGGGCAAATGGAGTTAAAAACTTGGCATGCAAGCATCTTCTATTATTGGGTTTCGGTATGTTTGTTATATATTTGGAATTTGGCTTACATTTGATATTAATGGGCTATTGTTGTTGACTTCAAAGGTTGATAAACCAATGAAGGTGATTCTTCGGGGCTGATAAACCAAGAAGATTTGGGGCTAAAAGGTAGTGATCCATAGATTCTCAAGGGGCAATCTCATCTAGAGATTGTAGCTGTGTTGAAAGCCTTTCTAGTTGTTTTGTTTCATTGAGTGTTTGCAAGTGTTTGTAGGAGTTTGGAATGCATAATTTAGATTTATGAGTTTCAATTGGTATTGGTGTTTATAAAAACACATATTAGTATTGTGAGTGTTATTTTTTTTATTTTTTTATTAGATTAAGTGTAAAGAGTTTAGACATTTATGTGGAGTTTTCAGCTGATTTATTTGTGAGTTTTGAGTTCTCAATCTAGAGTTATGTTTGATGTAATTTACAGTAGATATTAATGCTTGTAGTCTGATATATCTAGTAACAAATTGCATGGTTTCTGAGTTGTTTTGTTGATGGAAGTGATTGCATTATGCCCCTTCACTCTAGTATACTTTTATGTACTTTAGTGAACTTTTTGGTGTACCCAATTTCATTATTGTTTGTATTTTTACAAATTTGAAGTGAAAGTTAAAAGTAATCTCAAATCTAAATTAAAATAGTAGCAAGGGTTATTGTAGTGGTATCAGAGTTGTGATCTTACCAACTTGAGGGTTTTGAGTGATTGATGTTTTACTAATGATGAAAACACAAGATATCAGAGGTGGGAGCAAAAGAAATTTTCAATGCAAAGCTCCATTCCTAAAGAGACAAGTATGGTTGAAGAAGGAAGGAAAAAGAAAAAATAAGATGAAGAAAAAGATGAGTTCTTTGCAGTTCTAGATAAGTTGGCATTTGTAGTGGAACAAATGTGGTCGCAACAAAATAAGAAGGGTACAAAAAAGAATGGATCAATAGGGAGTACCTCTAAATCTAAGAGATCGACTCATAACTCAAAGGCAACTAGAGACATCTTCCTACTCAATGATGAAGGATTTACCTCTAATATCTCAACATAAACATCTCCGGTTGAGGAATCTACCAAATGGTATGACAATTACGTTAAACAATCTAATGCCTTTAAAGTTGTTGTTACATATAATAAATTTATGGAGATTCATGAAAAGGATCAAACAAGGAGAGAACAAGATTAGAGTGGGGAAAAGCTCAAGAGAAAGTTGAATAAACTTTCAACTCCAACCTTGATGAGTCTTGTATATGAGAAAATTAGATGTGTATAAAATGCAAAACAAATCAAAACAATGCAAGAAACTACCTAATTTACCTCATAGCTCTGATTGAGCATGAATGGAGGCACCCAACTCCATTGATTTGCACATTTGACAGTGGGTTAACCAAGAGAGTCTTGAATGGAGGGTTAGGGTTTCTCCTTCTTGCATTAGAGTTTGAGGAATTCCCCTTATTTCTAAGTAGGGAGTAATGTATCCTTAGATGCCCCTCTCTGCACTACATAGAAAACACACATTTATACCCCGCAAGAATTAAATGGGGCACAAAAAAGTCTCATTATCTAACTCTATATTGAGAACCTCTAGCAAGTCAAGGCTAGGATGGATAGATACAAACAATATAGCATCCAAATGGGGAAGAAGTGAAGGTGTTTCCTTCATTCTTATCATAGTGCCCACAACTTCCATCATTTTGGGGATCGAATTCTAAAGGCGGGGTGGGATATTCTGCACCGTGACCCATCTATGGAATGATAGTGCAAGAACTTCGTTATTATTTACCTTAGGAGACCAACAAATGGCTCGAAAATGATACAAGCCTATATTCCAATATTGTTTCTTGATGATCTCCTTTTGGTTGTGGGGATCTTTGAAATAGAATAAAAAAAACTTTGTGAACCATTCTATAGTACAGATATTGAAACCCTAGTTTTTTGAACCAAATATTATGCATCTAATCATTTAAAAAAATTGTGAGGGGATTTTTCTTATATCCAAAGCTGCTAGAAAAAATAGCTACATCTCTATGCCTAGTATTTTCCTTTTCAATCACAAAGGCCATTTGGATATTTGGCCTGACAATGAGAGCGATGATGTGAGAACCCTTACCTCGTTCTCATCCATTCTCTTGTTTCGTTGCAAAAAGTAGCACAAAATTTGATCCTTCAGGAAGGCTCCTCTCTGCAACCACAACTTATTTTAAAGAACATCCTTTAGGACTACCAAGTAGAGCATTATCAATAGGAAGTGAATGGTGTAAGCATGGAGACTTATTATTTATTGAAAAAAAAAAACATACACCAAATATGGGCAATAAATGCAAGCAGGCAGGATGAGGATGGCCACCCAGTCGAGCAACCACTCGCACGCGCCGAATCGCATCCTCTTAGGTTATTTTTGATATTTGAGTTGCAAAGCGTATTTCCACATTTTTCTCCTTTTTTATTTTTATTTTTGGATTTTTATACTTTTTTGTATTTTTCTTGATTTTTGAAGTTGGGATTCCCGGAAGGGCTATGCTAAAAGCATTTGAGGTGTATGATATTCATAGACTCGGGAAGAGGATACCCCTCTGGTGTAGCAAGCTAGTATGTCTTGGACCCATATTTAGTTGTGATGACATAGGGGCCCAACCAATTAGGCTCAAATTTGCCTTTGTTTTCACAGTCCTCAAGATTCATTTGATTTTGCATAAGGACAAGATCTCCTACTTCAAATTCTCTTGGCTTTATTTTCTTTTTATACTATAGGTGTAGGCAATTTTGATACACACACAAATGATTTAAGACATTGAAGCACCTCTCATCAAGTAGTTAGGGCTCTTGAAGTAGTGCAACTCTATACTCCTCATCTGGTAACAAATTTTGCAAAGAGACTCTGAGGGATGGGAGCCCAATCTCAATGGGGAGGACGGATTCAGAACTAAAGGCTAGGTAATATGGTGTGGCTCTAGTGGGTGTGAAGATGGAAGTGAGATAATCCCATAAGGTGTGGTTCATTTGTGGGTGTCAATCATGACCAACTTCATTAACTGTCTTTTTAAGCATTTTTATAATAATTTTATTTGTAGCCTCAGTTTGACCATTACCTTGTGGGTAGTATGAGGTGGATAAATGTTGTTGGACACCAAATTGTGGGCATAATTCTTTGACATCCCGATTCTTGAAGGGTTTACCATTGTCAATGAGAATGCATTATGGGATATCATAGCGACAAATGAGATAATTCAATATAAACTTGGAAATTTGTTTGTATATAGTAGAGGTCAAGGGGACAACTTCAACCCATTTGGTAAAGTATTGTTTGGTAGTGATGATGTACTTATGACCATTGGAGGAGGTTGGGTGGATTTTTCCAATGAGATCAAGCCCCCATTGTGCAAAGGGCAACAGAGTAATGATTAGTTGCAATGACCTAGAAGGTGCATGTATCAAATTGTTGTATAGTTGACATGGAACAAATTTATTTACAAAGTGGTAGGAATCTTATTCCATCATGGGCTAATAGTAGTCTATTCGCAAGAGCTTCTTTGAAAGAGTAAGACTACTATAATGTGCACCACAAATTCCTTGGTGAACCTCCAGTAATGTTGTTTGAGCTTCTTCTGATTTTATTCACCTGAGGAGGGTTCCGTCAAAGTGATTTTGGTACAAGGTTTCTCCTAGGATGGTGTAATGAGATGCGCAACAAATAAAGGTCTTGTATTGGTTGGGGGCAAGTTAAGGTGGAATAATTTTGTCATGGAGGTAGGCATATGTTTCTTAGTACTAGGGGGAATTAGGACCAACAATGTCACACGCCATTTCGGATTTGGGCATGTCATAATTGGGGATTATGAGATGTTTTATAAGAAACTCACACCAATGACTATTCTCAGGCATGGAAATTAAGGACCCAATAGTGGCCATTACATCGGTTGATTTGTTATTTTCTCTAGGGATCTGTGCAAAATGGATCTTTATGAAATGTTGCTTCAATACCTCAACCATGCATTTGTATGAAAGTAATTTATCATCCTTTGTTTGATATTCATCGTTGACTTGTGTAATGACAAGTTCAAAGTCTCCAAAGACATGTAAGCTAGTGTTTTTTCATTGATGCAAAGATGGAGTCCTGTAACCAAAACCTCATGTTCTACAATATTATCTGTACATTCAAAGGTCAACTTGTAAGACTTTGGTATGTAGTCCCCTTGCGAAGTGAGAAATAGTGTTCCCGCCCTTGATCATTTTTGTGTGTATGATCAATCAAAATACAATTTCCATTGTGTGCCAAGGGTAATAGTAATGATAGCATCATCAAGGAATTCAATGACAAGGGGATGATCTCCTAAAATGGGTGCTTCAGCTAGTTGATTGGGTATTACTTATCCTTTGATTGCTTTCCAATATACCTATTCAATGTTCAACTCGTTGAGGATCATGATCTGCTTTGTTGTTTAGCCAATGAGAGTTGCTTTAGGCATCATATATCTAAGAGGATCAATCTTAGAAATGAGCTTGGTCTTGTGATTGAGCATGTAGTGGTGGAGTTTTTGTATGCAAAAGATAACTCCTAAGCATGCTTGCTCTATAAGTGTATAATTGAGCTCATAGCCAACCTACATGTGGTTGATGTAGTATATAGCTCTTTCTTTTCCATTATCATCTAATTATACCAGAAGTGCCCCTAGTGCGATGGCGGTATATGATATATACAAAAGTAGAGGTATTCCCTCAACTGGCGGTACAAACATTGGTGGTGATGCAAGATATGCTTTGAGTTGATAAAAGGCATTTGGGCATAGGTAATCCCACTAGAACTTTAAATCCTTGTGAATGAGGTGGGTAAATGGTTGTCATTTATCGACAAGTTTGGAAATAAAGCAGAAGATGGACTGAAGCTTACCTTGTAAACTACAAAGTTGTTTAAGGTTCTTAGGAGGTGGCATTTCTAGTATTACTTTGACTTTATGAGGGTCAACCTCAATTCCTCTATGCGATATAACGTAAACCATCAATCTTCCTAATGTGACTCTAAATACACACTTAGTAAGATTGATTTGTACTTTGAATTGTTCCATTCTTTCAAATATCTTGGTGAATACTAAAATGTGTATCTCTAGTTTGACTTTCTTAGAAGATCATCAACATAATCTTTCATGATATCATGCAAGAGATTGTGAAAAATTACTGCCATGACGCGTTGATAAGTGGCTCCAACATTATAAAGTCCAAAGGGCATGACTCGGTAACAAAATATACCAATGGTATGTTAAAGATAGTCTTGTGTTGATCCTTTGTAGCAATTTTAATTTAATTGTACCTAGAGAATCCATCCATTAGAGATAAAATCTCATGGCTGATATCCAATCCCATAATTATGTCAATGTTAGGGAGTGGAAAATCATCCTTGGGACATGCTTTATTTATATCTCTAAAATTTGTGTAGATGTGTATGCCCCCAACAACCTTTCCTACTGGTACAATATTAGAGACTCATTCTAGAGATTCAATTGGTCTAATGAAGATGACATCTGACATCTTTTGCAATTCTTCTTTTACCAAAAGTGTTGTTTATGGGTGCATCTTTATGAGTTTTTGTTTGACTGGCTTGTCATCGAGATATAATACAAGATGATGTACTACTAAGTTGGGGTCCAAACTAGGCATGTTTGCATATGACCATGTGAATTTGTATTGTGATTTTTGGAGAAACTCGGCCATACCTCTCTTCTCTTTTTAATTTAAAGATGTTGTTATAAACGTGGTCTTGCGATTCTCGTGAGTACTCAAATTAACTTCCATTGTATCCTCAATGATAATGGATGACTTCTCATGAGGTAGGGCCATCAATGACAAGTCATTTTCTCCCTTCTCCAGTGCCTTTGGGAGGTTTTCACTAGAGGATGTGTCCTTTATTTTTACTTTTTTGTCATTTGAAGGTTCCTTAGAAAGGTTTTCACTATGGGATGTTTTTTTTTTAATTTTCATTTTTGCAAATGAGAGAGTTGACTTGTTTCCCAAGGTAATGTTATCAACTAGATTTATACCCTGTTGAACTTGAAATTCAATAATCTATTGAGACATGGGAACACTTTTGGGTTTTGAGTGACCAAAATAAAAGTGAACCTCTAGGATTAAAGGGATGATTCCCTTGAAAATAAACCTAAAAACTACTAACTTATTGATAAAAAGGAGAAGGGAAATGCTTGAGAAAGAAACCTACAATTAACTTTGGAAATGCACCCCAAAAGAAAAAAAACTTACACTTGTTGCTTAAACTTACAATGACTCAAAGGAAGTTTTATTTTTTACACAACTACAGGCTTCCCACATTCTTCACTTAATCATTTTGTAGGTAGGATAGCCTATATTGCTATTTGAGAAGGAAAAGGTTACTTTCACAAATAAATAACTCTATATCAATTCTTCACAAACTACAACTGACATAAGAATGCAATTGTTTTTCTCGTACAAGTTTTCATTAACACATGCTTTAAGAGGTTTAATAATGAAACATGAACGTGAGATATTACACACTTATGAACAACTTGATGGAAGGCAAAATTAGCTTCATATTGATCAAATAAAACTTGAATGCAATAGTACAAATCAAGAAAATGATATAAGTTATCATAAAAGATCTAGTTACAATGAAATATCAATCCAAAAATGAATGATTTGAGTAACAAAATTTCTAACTTTGCTAAAGAAGAGCTTGAGATTGCTACAACTACTAAAAAAAAGAAGTAAGAACTAAAAAACTAGAGGCTTGAAGATTGAACTTTTATAGATTGCATAGCTCTTACAAGATGCAATATGCACAATCAGGAAAAATTGACATGTGTCCCTACTTTGGTGGTTGAAGAAGTCCCCTTTCTCTTCCTGGGTCGGATGCAATTGAAAATGTCCATTTAAGGTCCTCCAAACTACTTCAAAAGGTGCAATAGCTTCATGAGAACTTCCTCTTGACCATTTCTATCCTTTGATAAGATTTAAAGAGCCCCAAAATGCTTGGGAACTTGGTCAAAAACCATCTCCAACTATCCTATATCTTTGATCCATTTTTTTCCCTACACATCAATATTCCCTATATCTGCTCCTTTGGTCTTTACTTTGTTACTTTATCTTTTCAACTGCCCAACCAACTATCTCAAATAAGTAAGACACGTGATCTTTTCATGCTTTGGTGATTGAGAAAGGATTGGGGTCAAATGAGAATGAAACAGGGCATTAAAGACATCTCTAATTACTCCAAAATGTGTGTTTATAGCCTAAAAATGGACTATGAATATTTCCACATCAATTGGGCATCTTTATACATGTCAAAACATCTTATATTTTTCATAAAACTACCCCCTTTACTCTACACTTTACACATCCTTCTAGTTTTCCTCTCAATCTCATCAAATCTTGCATCCTTAATAGGGTATTTGAATAGAAAAATCATGTCGTTAGCTACAAAAACAATATCATTATCCCACTCAAGAAGTTCCACCATTGTTTGGCAATGAAGTGAAACCTCTACATAAACATCAACTAGTAAAGTCTCTATTGCAGGCTTACACATTTCCTCGGAGTTTTTATTCCCTATATCATTAAACTCCCTTATGAATCCTTTTTAAATCTTTATTCAACAACCTCAATAACCATGTAAGCTAAAGTATATGATTGTCACTCACTATTCTCCATTTTCTTGCTACATTATATATTGCTTAATGTAAGGACTTTCATCTTGCACTCTTCATAATTTTCACACTCCATGAACTTGACCTATGCTTTTCCCATTGAGAACGATCAACACCATCAATCCATATGCATATATCATTGTCCCAATATTTTATGATAATTGTCATATTAATCTCACATTGTTGTTCCACAAACTATATCTTTGACCTGCAACTTCTTTGGCATTTTTCTTTCTTGTCACAGCACTATCAAAACACGTCATTTGTTGTTTCTATGCATTTCATTGTCATTCCCCTTGTATATCACTATCATTGTAACATTATAGGTATCACTCCCTTTTGACACAAACATTTCCACTATTATGAAGGCCCTTTGTTGTTATAGTAGTCATTCCCACTGTTTTGAACATCCCTTGCTCACTGACATGCTCATGACTTCATAATTTTCACAAATTGTTGCCCCTTGATGATTTCTTTCTTTACAAAATGTTGTCTTCATTCGCTCTAGTGCCTTGAAGCATTCTGGGGCTATTTGATTGATTTTCCTGAGAATGAAATTGTCCTCGTCCTTGAGAATGCACACCCTTGATGAAGGTATCACATTTAAGTTTGCATTATGTTATTCATTATACTTTCATATAATTTATATCATGGTCACATGGATCTTGTTTCAACTAGATTCAAAGACATCAACATTGGTTTCATATACTCTACAAAATCCAATTGGTTAAGTCTACTCTACAAAACCTGCCTACCTATGCCCTAAGCCTCTTCTTGATACCTGGAAAAATTGCGGAGGCAATTGAAAAAATTCAAAGAAGATTTCTTTGGTCGGGGACTGACGAGCATAAGAGATTTCCTTTGATTGCTTGGGACAAAGTTTGCCTCCCTAAAGTGTTGGAGGTCTTGGGATAAGGAGAATCAGGCCTTTCAACAAAGCACTCCAAGCGAAATAGATACGACACATCTTCCATGGCAAGGGGGAATAGAGAGACGTTTTTGAAGATAAGTATCTTTCTAATGATTCTATTTATTATTCCTTTGGATGTGATGATATCTCGAAAGGCTCTTTCATCTGGAATGGCTTCCTCAATGCTAAAGAGATAGCCAAATCTAAAGCTAAATGGAAAATTGATAATGTTCAAACCATAAACTTTTGGGAAGACAATTGGCTTTAGCTTGGTCCCCTGAGGGACTGTGAGCCTTACAAAATGTGTATGGATGAATGTAACCAACAATTTGGCTCCCAGGTCTGTAACTATAAAGTGGGGAATGTCTGGGTGGAATTGTCCTCTCTCTCTCTCTCTCTCTCACTCAGGATTTGTATTCCCTTATGATTGCTCTGAATGTCGTCTCTTTATCCCCTAATCAGGATTTCATGATTTGGGAAGTGTCCCCTAATGGATCCTTCTCGGTTGCTTTTGCCTACTCTCTCCAGATGCAGCTGGAAGCCAAGCCTATTTGGGCTAAAGCCTAGTCCCTGGCCTTATTCCCAAAATTAATGTCTTCTTCTTGCTTTTGCTTCAGAATCACATCCTTACTGTTGATAACCTTTTAAAGAGAGTCCTACCAATTCCCAATAGGTGTGTTATTTGTAAGTGTCAAGCTAAGTTTATGGATCACCTGTTTATTCATTGCCCCTATGTCAGTACTATCTAGTAGTCCCTCCTCTCTGCTTTTGGGATGTAGTGGTGCTTTCCCTCCTCTATCCATGACATTTTTCCAAATGGTCCCTACCTTTCAAGCACACTGATTATCACAAAATCTGGACCTGGGCTCTCCCTCACTTGTGTGGGGGAATTTGGAAAGAGCATAACAACTGTATCTTCAAGGATTATTGTGCTCCACCCAAAATCATTTATGAGAATATTCACCATGCTCTAATGGAAAATTTTGCTTCCTGTAGTGGAACTAACCCTTTTGTAGGAAAAGACAACTATGGTGACCCTAAGAAGAACAACTACAAAAGATAGACTTGTACTTGGAGCTATCCCCCGGAAGGTTGGTATAAGGCCAACTTTGACGGGGCAACCAAGGGCAATCTGGGAAAGGTGGGAAGTGGTGGTGCGATCAAAAATTGCTATGGTAAGGGTATTGTTGTTGTCATCTTCCACTTGGCACCCAAACCAACCATTTTGCAGAAGCCAATACGGCCCTCCAAGTCACCAAATTATCCCATGATATTAGGATCAAAAACCTTTGGCTAGAAGGAGACTCTAGCAACATTATAAATTGTCTTAACAATTTACACCCACCATCATGGACTATTGCTAACATGATTGAAGAAACCCGCAATCTCTTGAATACCTTTGAGAAGATACACAATCCCACGTGTACAGGGAAGTCAACCAAGTGGCTGACTAGTGTGCCAACTTGGCAGTGAAAAGTGACACTCTGATCAGATGGCTTCGCGGAGGAGACCTCCCATGTGAGGTGAAGGATTTAGTCGAATGCGACAGAATCTAGGGAAATAAGGGAATGATAATTATTAATCATGAAAATTAATGTTGCGTTTCGTAACGGCTTTCCCATAAATGGGAAGTACGAGATTGGTAGGAAGGATAATGACTCCAAGTCCCATTTGCATGCATTCTGGGTGCCCATTCACAAAGTTAAAACCTACCTTTTTAGGCAAATCAGAAGAACAATCTGGAATACTTTAGCGAGAAAGTGTCTATTAAGTTGTAAGTTGAATCACCATAATGCTAGATTGAGCCATAGTCTTAAAATGGGTGGAAAAAGACATAAAAGGGGTCCCTCTGATGACAGTGAGAAATGGATGAGATGAACTAAGGTCTGGAATTTCCTACAGAAAGGTGGAATTTCAACTTTTATTGAAAGGATACATGGTGGGAAGTCGTCAGTGACCAAAATGTTTGTGAAAAGTTGGGATGAGGGTAGCATGGTGATTGAAGGGAGGAAATTTATGGTCACTGAGGAGGTTATCTCCACTGTTACTGGAATCCCCATTGTGGGTAAGAAATTTTACAGGGATCGTAAAATTTTGGACTCTACGGTCAGTGACTTCGTGAGGGATGAGGAAGAGAAGAAAGCATTCATCAAAGTTGGGACTTATTATCAACCAAAAGGGATCAAAATGTTGTGAATATTCGTCCTGAGGGTCATCATCTCTTATGTCACACTAGATACTAGGTTCGATAGGATCATAACCTATCACTTCATTCTCATGAACCACTTTAGACATGGTATGAAGGTTTCTATCCCATTCTACCTTTATGCTTCTATCAATGAAAATATTAATGGTTATAGGGACAAGGCTATTGCAAATCCTTCTCTACATGAGGGGCTTTTACTCCTGATTTATGAGTACTTTAAAGCCCAAATTATGGGGATTGAGGTAGCTGATAAAGAGGACAAAGTGGGTGTCTTTGGCTCTGATTATGTTCCCTCAGATATGGAAGACAATGAGGGTTTGCACTTGGAGGATTAGGAGGATTGTGACACTAAGAAGAAGAATCTGGGCTCCCCTTCTAAGAAGAGAACTGCCAGTATACACACTGTCAAAAAAGAGAAAATGGTGACACCCTCCAAGAAACATACTACTACTGTGATCTCTTCTAAGGAAGAGTATAACAAAAATGAGGAAGCGATGAAAATAGATGATGAGGAAGAGATATCCAGTGGAAAAGGAGGTGAAAAGAAAAGGGAGACTGCTATTGTGAAGTACTAGATTAAAAAGAGCAAGAACAAGGGAGAAAGCACAAGCTGGAAAACTCTCAATGACCAGACT
The DNA here is from genome assembly GCA_018584345.1 of Thuja plicata. NCBI lineage: Eukaryota > Viridiplantae > Streptophyta > Pinopsida > Cupressales > Cupressaceae > Thuja > Thuja plicata. The sequence goes on along the minus strand of MU228320.1, from coordinate 2,925,545 downwards.
CACAGAAACACCCCTGGCTCTCATGAAAAGGAAAGAAAAACCTGTAGGATGACCATGATGGTACTAAAAAGGAAAATCCTTCTCCCTAGTTCTCCGACCCCCATAACTCGGTGAAAGAGAAGGGGCGGGACAACAAATATTGTTGTTATTTTTTGGTGCAGGGGAGGAAGACAATGTGGCACAACTTTGATGTTAAGACTGCCAAAATGGGGATAACCAGGGAAGTCATTAATCCCAAATTTATCGAAGGTGAGGATGGCGGGATTTAGCTGGAGGAGCTGATTGACCCAACTATGGTGGTTCTTAGTGATAACACGAGGGAAATGGAGCTTGACTTTCTCAACAATGCCAGGAATAGCATGTTAGACAACTACAAGTCTATCAAATGGTTATTCCATGAGGTGGGGGAGCTCAAGAACATAATTAAAGGGACAAACAACAACAATGGTGATAGCGATGTTGAGGAACAAAATAGTCTAGATACCAGTATCAAAAAGATGGAGGAAAAATATTGAGTTTTGAGGTGACACTTAAAAGCATTGCGTAGCAGAGCTTCAGCATCCTGAAAGCCTCTAATGAGCATATCACGATTCTCATTGAAAAAATGGAAGTAAAACCTGAGGGAATAGATGTGGCCAAAACTAGCGAGGAAAAAGAGCAGAAGCCTGAAGAGGAACCTGGAAAGAGGACTAGGGCTAGTTCAAGGAAGAAGAAAGAGAATGATACTCTGATGAATCTCCACAAAATAAAGGAAGCTACAACAAAGATGGAGATCCTCAAGTATAAATTAGTTAGCCTGCTCAGGAATATCTCCTGTTTGTGTTCCCTGGCTCCTTTGGTTGTCCCTATGTGTTATTTTCTTTTCAGTAGTTTTGTATTTGTTCTATTTTATGTCGTGGCCCTAATAGTGGCTTGTCTTGCTTTTTGGTACTGTTGCTTTTTGTTTGAGTGCATATTCCTATCTTAAGCTTTGTAATGAGTTTTAGGAACCCTATAAATCCTGTTTTACTTAATCAAAAACATTGGTTTCATATACTTGAGTACCCTCAGGACTATCCTCTTTCTTAATTTTCCCATGATATTCATGATTAAGTAGCACACCCATGGCTTCTTTGGAAAATTAGTTCAATTATTATGTCATTGAATGGTTGTACCCTTTTTGAATATTCACTAATAACATGATATTCTTGTTGTTTAGTAGAGTCTAGGTGGTAACCTAATGAATCTCCTTGCAAAGATATGACTATCTAGTTTGATCTTTTTCTTCTTTGTACCTCATATCTCATGTATACAATTTGTCTCAAAACTTGAGAGAAAACTTAAAAACACTATCATGCATTGTGTACCATCCTATAAAGTTAGCACCCATAATTGGATACTTTATTAGGACTTATTAGACTCCATTTTAGTGATTTCAAGGTCCAAATATCTATTATGCTTGATCATAGCAACTCACTTTTCTCCTCTCGCACCTTTTCATCCATCCCAACACCTAATTTAAATTTGGGTCCATTTTCCTAGGAACCAAACATTTCAAACATTTTGTTCCCACACTTTTTTGCCTAGATTTGGCCTGGAGCCCTATGTCAAGGTTTTGGTGGTAAATTTGATTTTGTGGTTGGCCTGACTTATTTTTGGATCTTGAAATGATGGATTGAGTATATAAACACCCTATCTCTCCTCATTTTGATAAATTCACTATCCTCAAGCATTCATGATCAAGAATCATTAAAGAAATCACGTAATCATGAGCAATTGGATTCAAGATTTCAAGACAAACATCCAAGATCTAGTTTCTCCAAGTCTCTAATTCTTTAAGTCAATTAATTATAAGGAAATATTCTCTACTTGAAAAAAATTTCTCTCCCATGAAGTCCAAGTAGAGAATTTCTCAATCAAGCATGAATATCCTTCCTTCCATTTGCATTCATTCTCCTTCATTTTGAGCAATTATCAAGCATATTTACATTCAATTTATAGGAGTAGCATTCATTTATCCATGATTTTGTGAGGTAATCCTTGATTCCATTCTACATTCCATGGTAAAATATTTGAATCCAAGAACATTCAAGCATCTTCACGGGTATGAGAAATTTCTACATCCATCCCTGAGGGTTTCTGCAAGGTGAATCAAACATTTACCTTTTTACATACTTTCCCTTATGCAATTTCATTTAATTTTCAATGTTGATTTCTAAACAGGGGTTTGACCAAGGAAAACCCTTTTAGATAACCTTTTCCCTATTTTTTCTATGTGCAAGAACAAGTTACGGTGTTGTCAGACAAAATTCAAAAAGAATGAGAATCCTTGAAAATTTTATGCAAAAACACCAAGAACAAAATGTCTGAAATGTTGTATTCCTAGGAATTGAATGTTTGAAACATTTTTTCCCCTGCATTTCAGGATCAAATTTCACCTACAGGTCAGTTATGCTTTCTGGATCCCATTTCTGTTCATTACAGGTTTCTAGCAGTTTATATCAGTCTATTATTTCCAATTTTTCATCTACTTGCCTAGTTTTTCATCTACATTGCATCTTTCCTATATTTTCCATTTTCATCAATTCCATGTTTATAAAGGGATCATTGTCCCATTCAACGCTTAAGTCTCCTCTTGAGCCTAGTGGGGAATCTTCCTTCCAAATGTGTAATTGTGAAAAGGAGTAATCACCCTATATATGCATTGTCCCCCTTTTTATATTGTTCATTTTGGTGAACCCGACTCATAACATTTCAATTCTAATTTGGTTTCTATATCTCTCTTGTATGCATTGCATTAATCAATATTTTCATTAGATTTTAATATTTCATTTGATGGCTAGATGTGCTTTTCATTAAATGTATTATTGTGCTTAGTTGATTTTCCCATCTCTTTCAAAGTTAATATTTGCATTAGATCTATCTATCTTTCATTTTCTTGTGCATGAGTCTTATTACCTTGAGTCCTACCTATAGCATTTTAGTTAGGATAAGTTGTAGACTTATGGGTTCCTTTGATCCCGAGTCCTCTATATTCCTAGGAACCTTGATGAGAGCAACATGCCTACCAATGAAATTCCTCCTATTATTGAAAATGACTCTTCCCACTCTTCTCATGATGAAGATGGGACCTTAAAAGTCCCTCCTATGCAAGTGCAAAATCTTTCCCATGAATTTGAAAAATTTGAGCAATGGTTATGTTGAAATTGATAGCATTGCTCAGATAATTATCTAAATACATGTATGCATATATTAATATAGATGTAATTAATATTATATACATATTCATATATATATCTAAATTAATACATATTAATGTATATGTAATTGTTATTACATATACATTAATATATTTATTGTATTTTAAATAATCCATAAATATATTTTAATGCATATGTAATTACCATTACATATACATTAATATATACTTATAGATATTATTGAATACAACTGTGATTTATTAAATACCGATAAGTATCGGTTTACCAAATTGACCACCCTAACCGATAGTCATCGGTGAATTTGATGTAAAGATAGTCGATAGGAATCGACATTAATAAAGATAGTCATTGACATTAATAAAATAATCGATAGTAATCGACGTTAATAAAGACAGTCGTCGACATTAATAAAACAACCGATAGTAATAGGCGATATCAACTATTATATTAACCGATGAATATCAGTACAGTTAATAAATAATTAATATGGAACATTCGTGACTCATTAATGAATCATGGTTCATCAAGCCATGACTGCTCAACACAATATAAAATCAACATTGGTTGATCTCCCGAAGACACCGAAAAATATAGAAATCAATAAATATAAGAAGTGTCTCATAATAAGAGAATATTCTACAAAACAATTATAATATAATATTCAATATTATCATTTAATAGAAGTTTATCATTCTTTTACATGGTAACAGAGCGCTGGTTCTGAAGGATCCGAGCGGCTGATAAACTTGAGAAATTAAATTTTAAAATTAAATACATTACATTCCCCATGGCAAGCATTATCAGATTCGAGGATAGGCTTGAGGGAGCAGAGAAATTTCAATCATGGAAATTTAGAATCTTAATGATATTAAAATAAAATAAAGTCAAATATTTTATTAAAGAAAGCAAATTAAAACTATAAGAAGAACCTGACATATCAAATTGGAATGAAGGAAATGATAAAGCAACGAAGATCATCATTGATGGAGTTAGAGATCACATTGTTCCAATTTTAATGAAATACGAAAGAACATATGAGATGTTCAAAGCACTAGACAAAACTTATGAAATAAGTAATGCAAGCAATAAATTAGCATTGAAGAGGGAGTTAAATCAAATAAGCATGAACAAAGGTGAGACAATCAATTCATACTTCACGAGAGTCTTGACTCTAAGGGATAAATTATCAACAGTTGGTTATAAAATTGATGGTAAGGAATTATCATTGATTACATTAGATGGTATGCCTGAATCTTGGGAGACATTTGTCTCTGGCATAAGTGCTAGGTCTAAATTTCCAAAATTTGACTGACTAAGAACAAACTGTCTACAAGAGGAATCAAGGCTAGACAAGAAAGGACTAAAGAAGAAAACTATTGATGGAGATATCCATGTACTAAATGTGGATAACCACATGAACAGGAAAAGACACTTCAAGAAAAAGAGATATGTCAAAGGTACAATGTTTCAAATGTGATAAACATGGAAATTATGTATTCAATTGTCCATACAAAAAGCATTAGGCTTCATTCACCAAAATAAAGAAGCAAAAGACTAAGGAAGAACTTGAAAATGAGAAGTTTGTGTTCTACGCTGCACTTTCAAACCAAGTCTCAAATAAAAGCACCTAGGTTATAGATAGTGGTTCCTCAAGACATGTGACAGGATTCAAAAAACTACTAGATTCTATGGTAGAATAATCTGATGAGGAAGTAACTGTTGGAGATGATTTCTTATCTAGTAAAAGGTATTGGAACATGCACCATCAAACTAAAGACTGGTAATTCCATTCAACTTACTGGAGTACTATTTGTACCAGACATCAAAAAGAATCTAGTATCTATCTCAGCACTTGAAGACAATGGATATAGAGTAACCTTTATGGATGGTAAAGTAAAGGCTTGGCCAAAGAACTCTACTATCAAGAAAGACCTAACCATAGGTAGAATGCAAGGCTATCTATATGAATTATGTATAGATACAAACCAAGTCCTAATTAATGAAATCACTAACACAAATGAGATATGACATAGAAGACTGGGACACTTAAATTCCATAGCCCTGTCTTCCATGGAAAAAATAGTCACTAGATTACCAAAACTTAAACAATACCACCCTGGTGCATGCAGAGGTTGTGCTTTAGGTAAAAACACCAAAGGGGCATTTCCAAATAGTTATAGTAAAATAGACAATGTATTAGAGTTAGTTCATTCAGACTTGTGTGGACCAATTTCTGTTCCATCAATAGGAGGGTGTAAATACTATGTAATCTTTATTGATGATTTCTCCAGGAAGACCTGGATATATTTCCTTAAACAAAGAATATGAGGAGATTCTGAAAATGTTCAAATACTTTAAATCACTTACTAAAAACTTTTTTGGAAAGAAAATCAAGACCCTAAGGATAGATAATGGTAAAGAATATACATCAGACATCTTTAAGGAATTCTGCAAAAATGTCAGGATTAAGAGGGAGTACATTGTTCCTTACAATCCTCAACAGAATGAGGTTGCTGAAATAAAAAAAATAGAACAATTATTGAAGCTACCAAAGCAATGCTTCTTGATCAAAACCTTGACACTTCTCTTTGGGCAGAAGCATCAAATACTGCACTATATATTCAAAATAGATGTCCACGCTCTCACATTGATAGTAAAACTCTTGAAGAAGCCTTCTTAGGGGAAAAACCAGACATCAGTAACCTACATATATTTGGTTGTCCAGTATACATACATGTACCCAAAGAAAAGAGAACAAAGTTAGAACCATTTGGAAGGAAAGGTATTTTTCTAGGATACAATGAAACTTCAAAAGCATACCAAATATATATACGTGGTCAAAATTATATTGAACTAAGAATGGATGTAATATTTGAGGAAGACATAGCATTCTCTAGAGCTAGAAACTCTTTAGAACCAAAAACACATGCCTTTGTAGAAGAGGAATTTACACCTGAAATTCAGAGGGAGCATTCTGAGGAAGAAGAAAATGAGGAACAACTATCAACATTGGTAAATCCCAAAAAGAGACCTCTCTGGGCCACTGAGATAATAGAAGAATCCAAGTCTCATGGATCTCCTTCAATAACATTCAAAGAAAGTAAAATACTCATAAGGTTATCTAGTTATGTAGCCCTAATGAGTGAACTCTCAAAATCAGAACCTGCAATGTTCTAGATGCTATTCAGCAACAAGTATGGAAAGATTGCATGACAGAGGAATATCAGTCTATTATAAAGAATAATGTATGGGACATTGTTCCTAGACCCAAAGAGAAATCAATGGTCACTTCTAAGTGGTTGTTCAAGATCAAACATGTTGTAGATGGCAGTATAGAGAAGTACAAAGCAAGGTTTGCAGCCAGAGGTTTTTCACAAAAGGAAGGGTTTGATTATGATGAAACTTTTTCTCTTGTTTCCCTATATACTTCAGTTTGAAAAGTCCTAGCCATTGTTGGTGCTAAAGGATTGAAAGTGCATCAAATGGATGTAAAGACTGCCTTCCTAATTTTAACCGTTGAAGAAGAAGTATACCTAGAGCAACCTAAAGGTTTTGAGATTCACAATTCCAAAACTCATGTGTAAGCTAAAGAAAGCTTTATATGGACTTAAACAGGCTCCCAGAGCCTGGTATGAGAGAATTGATAACTATCTTACAAAGTTAGGGTTTTCCAAGAATGATGTTGACCCAAATATCTACTTCAAATAGAGTAAAGGTGACATGTTGATATTAATCCTATATGTTGATGATTTATTGATTACAGGAGAGGATCATCTTATTCATCGATGCAAGAAGGATTTAGAAAATGAATTTGATATGAAAGACTTAGGTTTATTAAACTACTTTATTGGTTTAGAAGTGTGATAGAAATTAGATAGTATTATCCTAAATCAAGGAAAATACACTCTTGAAATATTGAAGATATTTGATATGTTGAACTGCAGAATAATATCATCACCTATGGAAACTAACTTTCATAAGTTAAAGAAAGCATCAACAAAATCTCCTCCAATAGATCCTACTCTATATAGGCAAATAATAGGTTCCCTGATGTACTTGGTAAATACCAGACCAAATATTTTCTTTGTAGTAAGTGCATTAAGTCAGTTCATGTGTGAACCTAAAGAGATTCATCTCATGGCTACAAAAAATATAATGAGATACCTTCAAGGTACTTTGAAATATGGACTTAAATATGAAAAGACAGACTTGGACCTTCATGGATTCACTGACTTAGATTAGGCTGGGAGTGTGACCAAGCGAAAAAAGCACATCAGGATGTTGTTTCAGTTTGGGATCAGCTGTGGTATCTTGGATTAGTAGAAAGCAAACTTCAGTGGCTCAAAGTTCCACAGAGGTTGAATACATTGCATCTTCGATGGCTGCCAGAGAAGCAATATGGCTATGAAAACTACTTGTTGGATTATTTGGTAAAATGTTAAAACCAACTACCATCCATTGTGATAACCAGAGTTGTATCAAGCTATCAGTGAATCCCTTGTTTCATGATAGATCCACGCATGTTGAAATCCCTTATCACTATGTTCGAGATATGGTTAAAAGGAAATTGAATCGGTTGAAATATATTAGTATAGGAGATCAAAGTGCAGATATTCTTACCAAAGCACTTCCCAAGGTGAAAGTTGATCACTTCAGGAAGAAAAATCTTGGTATGATTGCAATGTAATTTTTGATTTGTATTAATATAATAAAGATATTTATGGGCTCATCCATCTTGTGTACATTTCTAAAAAGTAACGACTTCTTAGAAAATGAACACTTGTATTTGATGTTACAAGATGACAATCTTGTAATGAAGATTCGTTACGGTAGACATTTGATATGTCAGTGCACATACCATGATAGGGTTATATGTAAGGGGAATGTAATGTTCTTTAATTACTATATCATGGTATCACGATCTGAGGTGATTCCTCATATCACAATCTGAGGTGATATGTAAAATCCGGTATGACAAGTTAAGGGGGCATATGATAAATTATCTTCTTTAGCTAAGAGGGAGTGTTGAAATTGATAGCATTGTTCAGATAATTATCTAAATACATATATGCATATATTAATATAGATATAATTAATATTATATATATTTTAATATATTCATATATATCTGAATTAATACATATTAATGTATATGTAATTGTTATTACATATACATTAATACATACATAAATATATTTATTTTATTTTAAATAATCCATAAATATATATTAATGTTAGATGATATTAGTTTTTGGTACTGATCATGTTGTTGATATTCATGTTTTGTCATTGATGTCAACATATGTTTCTATGGACAAAACAAACTGATTACTTGACTGGCAGAAGTGTACAGATAGTGTACCGATGATTAAGAATGATCAAAGTTGAATATATGAATAAGGATGTGTGTTGACCTTATTCCTAAGGTCGCTTGGCTTTATGTTGTATATTGCGTATGTTATAGTTGATTTGGTGAAGACTGGTTTCTGGACTGTAACTGTGATGCTTAACAGAGCAGGTCTCTATGTTTCGTGTATATCTTACTGGTGAAGATATTTCAAATAAAGTGAGCTTAATGGTGGACAACTAACATATGTTGGAATAATGGGTTGAGTTCTATTGTCGTGTGATTACTTGTGACGTCAACTTTGGCATGTATTCTGAAGAAGACCTATTTGGTGGCCGACTTTAGACATGAAGTGTGTAAAATAAATTGTGAGTGTGGATTGCAGATCTGGGAGTATATGTGATGGATTGTAATTGATGTTTGCTTGTTATAGGTACCGTGCGTATCTTAACAAGGATTTATATAATTATTTGTATATTGGAAAGCCTTAATTGGCTGACCTAATTAATTAATTATGTATTGGGAAAGCTTAATTGGCCGACCTGATGAATTATTGTAAAGGGCTATATATGAGAGATCTTTTCTTTTGGAAATATGTGGTAGAGATTGAAAAGGTAGAGAAGAGTGGAAGGTGCAAGGCTTGTTGGCTGCTGAATGTAGAGCAGAGTTGATGATTGTTATACTTCATTGGTACTGACCAAGCAAAGATAGTTGTTATCAGATAGTTCAGTGGATTGTATATTCTATATATACACTTGTTTTAATTGTGAATCCTTGAGGGTGGCTTTAACCTTCTTTGGGCAGTGTGCCTGGGCAGTGACCCTACTACTTTTCTTGACTCCTAACAGAGTTTGTCTCCTAACAGGGACTGTGTACAGTAATGTTGTAATAAGCTCCTAACAAGGCTAAATCTTTTAATAGGGATACTATACTCTCGGTGCATTTTTTGTGGGTACTAATTCCCACCAGGGTTTTACCTTTAACAAGGTTTCCTCGACAACAAGTATTGTGTTATTGTGTTATTATTTATATTGCATATTTGGTTTACAAAGTTTAAAGTTTAATAATCTATATCACAACTGATTCACCCCCCCCCCCTCTCTCAGTTGTCTTGTGGATTGTTATTCCTAACAGTTGGTATTAGAGCTACTAGTCCTTAGAGAGAAAGCTTAATAGCTTGAGGTGATCTTGGAGATGACTTACTACAGGAAGGATAGTCTGAAATTTGATCCTGAAAACTTTTACAGTTGGAAGAACAATATGAGAACACATTTTCTATTTTTTGGAATTGACTACTGGATGATCACAAAGAAGAGCAAAAAGATAGTGACTGAGGATGAATTGGAAAAGACTACTAAAGATGAAATGAAGTTATTTTCATGTAATATGGTTGCAAAGGAATCTTTGATCAGTGCACTTTCTGAAGGTGAATTCATAGAAGTAAAAGACTTGGACTCTACACATGAAATATGGACAAGAATGGAAGCATTATATATTGGAGATGAGTTTACTAAACAGGCAAAGCTACATAACTAGAAGACAAAAATAGAATAAGTGAAGATGAAAACATTAGGGCATATACACAGATAATTACAGAAGTGGTTATTGGCATCAGAAACTTTGGAGGCACTTACAGTGAGGAAGAAGTGATTACGAAGATACTCAGATCTTTGACACCTATCTACAAAACCAAAGTATAAACTATAGAGGAGATTATACCTTTGACGTCGAACTTTACTAGAGAGATGTTGATTGGAAAGCTAACTAATTTTGAGGCCATAGAATTGGGAGATTCTTTACCTAAGGTTGAGTTAGCATTCAAGCTGACCATGCATAAGAACAAAAGACCTTATCTGGAAATGCGAGCAGTGACAACGGTGACCTAAGAGAAGAGCTTAGAGAATATGTTGATGAATGAGAACATATACAAGAGGAAGAAAGAAAGCTAGATGAAGTGGTGGCACTGATTCCTAGAAGAGAAAAGAGAGGTAAGGATAAATTTGAAGGCAAATTACCTTTGAAATGTTTTTCATGTAACAAGATTGGTCATTTTGCATCTAGATGTCCTATAAGGGTTCCTAAGCACAAACCTAAGTTTTACAAATCAAATTATCCTAAAGACAAGGAATGTTATTATGTTAGTGAGGGTATTTCTGATGATGATGGTGACTATAATGAAATTGGATTTATTGCTAAAAAGGATGATGAGCCTATACATGAGGAAAAAGCCTCAGTATCTTGTGTTGAAAAGAAATACGAATGGGTTATAGATAGTGGTTGTTCACATCATATGACTAGAGATAAAAATAAGTTTGTGAGTTTGAAAAGACATGATGGTGGTGTTGTAAGATTTGGCGACAATACTCCTAAACTTATCATTGGAGTAGGATCTATTTCTATGGATGATAAGACAAATACTGACAATGTATTACTTGTTGATGGACTTAAGCATAATTTTTTGAGTATTGGATAGTTAGTGGACAAGGGTTATCAATTCAAATTTATTGATGGGAAATGCTCTATCATAACTAAATCAAGAGATTTGATCGCATCTGGTACTAAATCTAGAGGTAATGTATTTGAATTGAACACATCTAAAGCTTCTTGTTTTATTGCGAAGGTCGATGATAGTTGGTTATGGCACAAAAGATTTTGTCATGTTAACTTTGATAACATTATGAAGGCGAGTATGAAAAATGCAGTAAAAGATCTACCTAAGATTATGAATCCATCTAACACTATGTGTAGAGAGTGTGTTATAGGGAAGTAGACTAGAAGCACTTTTAAAAGCAAAGCTTATTCAGCAAAAGGGAAGTTGGATATGGCGCATACAAATCTGTGTGGTCCTACAAGAGCTAGATCATACTACGGTGAAAGGTACTTTATACTTTTTGTTGATGACTTTTCTAGGATGATGTGGGTTACATATTTTTGAGAGAAATATGAAGCATTTGACAAGTTCAAGTTATTTAAAGCAAAAGTTGAGAATGAATATGGTTTGAAGATAAAATGTTTGAGATCAGATAGAGGCGGTGAGTTTATTTCAGAGTTATTTAATTCATACTATGAAGAGCATGGAATATTTAGACAAACATCTGCACCTAGGACACCACAACAGAATGAGATTGCAGAGCGAAGAAACATAACTATATTAGATGTTGCAAGGACTATGCAGCTGAAAGGAAATGTATCACATGTTCATTGGAGAGAAGTTGTTGGTACTGTTGTGTACACCTTGAACATAATTTAGATAAGAGAAGGTACAAGTAAAACTCCTTATGAATTATGGTTTGATCATACACCTACTGTGAAATATTTCAGAATATTTGGAAGTAAATGTTATATCAAGACAGATGATGAGATAGGCAAGTTTGATGCTAGAAGTGATGAAGGAATTTTTCTTGGTTATTATACTAAGATTAAAGCATATAAATGTTAAAATATGAGATTGAGAAAGTTGATTGAAAGCGCAAATGTGAGGATAGATGAAAGGTTTTAGATTCAGGAAAGAATATACGACTGTGGTCAGATTACAGAGATGAAAGAGGTTACTGCTGAACCTGAAGAACCTTTCATGATTGAAGATGAACTGATTGAGATTACTAAGACTCCAAATACTATGAGGTATGTGAAGAAGAACCACCCTAAAGATCAAATAATTGGTGACATGTAAATAAAGGTATGATGACTAGATCTAAAGTTAGAGATGAAATTTGTTTTGATTTCTAAAGTTGAACCGAAAACTACTGATGAAGCATGTAGAGATGAATCTTGGACTAAAGCCATGGAAGAAGAACTTGAACAGATAAAGAAAAACAATACTTGGGAATTGGTTCCAAGACCCAAGAACAAAAATGTGATTGGCACTAAATGGGTTTTCAGAAACAAAATGGATGAGGAAGGAACAATGGTGAGAAACAAGACTAGACTAGTGTGTAAAGGCTACTTGCAACAAGAAGGCATAGACTATGAAGAAACATTTGCTCCTGTTGATAGATTGGAAGTTGTGAGATTATTTCTTGCCTATGTTTCAAATAAAGAATTTAAAGTTTATCAGATGGATGTGAAGTCAACATTCTTGAATGGTGATCTGGAAGAGGAAGTTTACATTGAGCAACCTGATGGTTTTCCTTTGACAAATGATGAAGAAATGGGTTGTAAGTTGAAGAAAGCACTGTATAGACTGAAACGAGCATCGAGGGCATGGTATGAAAGGTATCTTAAGGAAATGTTGAAATTTTTTGGAATGGAAGATCGTAAACTTGTTAGAAAACCTATGGTGACTGGACACAAACTGACTAGTAATGATGATACTCAAAGTGTTGTTCAGACAAAATATATATCTATGATTGGTGATCTATAATATCTAACTCAAACTAGACTAGATATTACCAATGCAGTTGGAATTATGGCTAGATATCAAGCATATCCTAAAGAGAAACACTTTGTTGTTGTGAAAATAATTTTTAGATATTTGAAAGGAACAATAGAATATGGATTGTGGTATGAAAAGTCAGATGATTTTACTTTGCAGGTTTATACTGATGTTGATTGGGCAGGTAATGTGGATGATAGAAAGAGTATAAGTGGTGGTGCATTTTTCCTTGGGAAAAGGCCAGTTTCTTAGTTTAGAAAGAAGTAGAACTATATTGCTCAATCTACTGTTGAATCAGAGTATGTTGTTCTTGCAATAAATTGCACACAAGTTGTTTGGATGAAACAAATGGCGTAGGGCATTAGAATAGTTTTTGAAGAGCCAGTGGTTATCTATTGTGATAACACCAACACATTGAATATGTTGAAGAATATTGTAATGCATTCAAAGACTAAGCACATTTCTTGAGGGAGAACGTAGCAGAGAAAGAGATCAAACTAGAATACATTAGCACAAAGGAACATATAGTAGATATATTTACAAAACCTTTGCCAAAAGATGCTTTTGAATACCTCAGAAGCATGCTTGGGGTGATGAACCATCCTTGTGGTAATTAATTGATGCAAATATGAATCATTCTAGTGGATTTTAGAGCTATATCATTTTCTGGACTTGATGTATGGATCTACTCCTCAGGCGGAGTGATTGAAGGAACACTAGAGCACACTTGGGTGATTTTGTACCTGGTTGATTAAACATGAAGATTTGAAAAATCCACATCTTACAGAAGACTATTGATAAGCTATAGAACCCTTTTCCATTGCTGCCAAAGGAGGAAAGAGTCTATTTGAAAATCCCTAATGTTTTGGGGAGATTTGTATTGGGGATATTGAGAAGATTGTATTAAGAGAGAGTAGCTTTTGGGTTGATGAATTTTACCATATGTTTCCATCAATGCCAAAGGGGGATATTATTGGATGATATCATTTTTTGGTATTGATCATGCTATTGATATTCATGTTTTGTCACTGATGTCAACATATGTTTCTATGGAGAAAACATACTAGTTAATTGACTGGTAGAAGTGTACGGACAATGTACGGATGATTCAGAATGATCAAAGTTGGATATATGAAGAAGGATATGTGTTGACCTTATTCCTAAGGTCGCTTAGCTTTATGTTTCATATTGCAGATGTTACAGTTGATTTGGTGAAGACTGGTTTCTGGACTATAACTGTGATGATTGACAGAGCAGGTCTCTGTGTTTCATGTATATCTTACTAGTGAAGATATTTTAGATAAAGCGAGCTTGCAAGTGGATAGATGACATATGTTGGAATAATGGGTTGAGTTTGATTTTTTTTTAATTACTAGTTATGTCAGTTGTGGCATGTATTCTGAAGAAGACCTATTTGGTGGCCCACTTCATACATGTAGCGTGTAAAATGAATTGTGAGCATGGATTGCGAATCTGGGAGTATATGTGATGGATTGTAATTGATGTTTTCTTGTTGTAGGTATCATGTGTATCTTAACAAGGGGTTATATAATTATTAGTATATTGGAAAACCTTAATTGGCTGACCTAGTTAATTAATTATGTATTGGGAAAGCTTAATTGGCTGACCTGATGAATTATTGTAAAGGGGTGTATATGAGATATCTTTTATTTTGGAAAGATTTGGTAGAGATTGAAAAGGCGGAGAAGAGTGGAAGCTGCGAGGCTTGTTGGATGTTGGATTTAGAGCAAATTTGATGATTGTTATACTTCATTGGAACTGACCAAGCAAAGATAGTTGCTATCAGATAGTTCACTGGGTTGTATATTCTCTATATACACTTGTTTGGATTGTTAATCCTTAAGGGTGGCTTTAACCTTCTTTGGGCAGTGTGCTTGGGTAGTGAGCTTACTACTTTTCTTGACTCCTAACAGGGACTGTGTACTGTAATGTTATAATAAGCTCCTAGCAGGGCTAAATCTTTTAATAGGGATACCATACTCCCAGTACATTATTTATGGGTACTAATTCCCATTGGGGTTTTACCTTTAACAAGGTTTCCTCGATAACAAGTATTATGTTATTGTGTTGGCGTTTACTGTGTTATCATTTATATTGCAGACTTGGTTTACAAAGTTTAAAGTTTAATAATCTATATTACAACTAATTCCCCCCCCCTCTCAGTTGTCTTGTGGATTGTAATTCCTAATAATTAATACATATGTAATTACCATTACATATACATTAATATATACTTATATATGTTATTGAATACAATTGTGATTTATTAAATATTGATAAGTATAAGTTTTACCAAATTGACCACCCTAATCGATAGTCATCGGTGAAGTCGATGTAAAGACCGTCGATATTAATTGACGTTAATAAAGACAGTCATCGACATTAATAAAATAGTTAATAGTAATATTCCATATCAACTATTATATTAACCGATGAATATTGGTATAGTTAAGAAATAATTAATATGGAACAGTCACAACTTGATGAGTTGTGACTTATTAATGAGTCACGGTTCATCAAGTCATGACTTCTCAACACAATATAAAATCAACATTGGTCGATCTCTTGAAGACACCGAAAAATATAGAAATCAACAAATATAAGAAGTGTCTCATAATAAGAGAATATTCTGCAAAATAGTTATAATATAATATTCAGTATTATCATTTAATAAAAGTTTATCATCCTTTTATAGGTTAGGACAAGAGAAATCCAATCCTAAGGTCACCTTCGTAGTAGAGGGTTTGAGGAAGATAATTCATAATTATGAACATGGTGTTAACATCTTACATAGTATCTCTAATACCATTGATAATAATGTCAAGCTTATTAGAGATTCTGCCCAAGAATTAGGTTTCATTCCATCTACCACTAGTTTTGAAACTTCCATTCCTATTTTTATCTCAATACCTAATGTGTCTACTTATGCTCCACCTCTCATAGCCACTTTCATTCAAAACATCAATCCTATAAATGTTAGCATTCCTAATCTTATTGTTCATACTATTCCTACTAGTATTCCATGTGTTTCTTTACCTACATCCATGCCCACTTACAATAGTGTTCCTTTTCCATATTCTACCATCCCTTCCATTTCCCATAATGGTCCAAATATTTCACACATATCCCTTACCCTCTTTCTACTAAATCTACTATTAATAGCTTGACTCTAACCATTTTATCCTTTCAAAAAAAAATTATATCCATGACTCAAGCCAAGTTCAACATTCCTACTTGTGATATTGCTAGTCCTTTGTCCTTAGACATCATTTGTGTTGTTATCTCTCAATACATGGAAATTTCTCATTTAGAGACTTGCAATGGTAAAGGTGATCCTTTGACTCATGTCAAAACCTTTCAAACATTATGTACTAATTTCTCTCATGATCATAGGTTCATGACTAAATTTTTTACTAGAACCTTTCAAGATAAATCTTTGCAATGGTATTGTTCTTTGTCTCCTTATTGTATTGACTCTTTTCAAAAACTTTCTAATGCTTTTATCCAACAATTTCAAAACAACATTGGTCCTAAGATTTCTTTGACCGATTTAATGCATCATAAACAAGGTGTTAAAGAAAAAGTGTTTGATTTCATTGGAAAATTGAATCATTTGCATGCTCGTATTTCTTATCCTATTTCTGATATTTATTTTCAACATATTTTCATTACTAATTTACAAAAATACATTAGAGATAAGATATTATTTTCTGAATTTTCTTCTTTTACTCAATTGTGTGCAATGCTTCATAATTATCAGCTTTCAAGCTAGTCATTTTGAGAGCACCACTCAAATGACTCAGGTTGATAAGAGTGATGTCGCATCCAAGTCCTATCAAAAGTTTCAAAAATGCAAGAGATTCATCAAGATCAATAATTCATCAAATAATTTTGATAAGCAAGTGGCAACAACATCCAAAAGTGTGGCTCCTTTGTCATTTTTTTTTACACCTTCTCATAATTTTACACAACTTTCTAAATCTTTGCATGATGTGATGTTGAAGTTGATTAATGATAAATTGTTAACTCTTCCTCCTATTAAACTAATTGACACATCCAAACCTTTTCCTAAATCCTTTGATCATAAAGCTATTTGTCAATATCATTGTCAACCTGGCCAAGATATTGAGATTTGCTTCTATTTGAAATCTGTTATTCAAGACCTTATTGATAAATGTTATATTTGTTGAGGGTTTTAATGATTAAGGAAACAAATCTGAAGCATCTCCCAACCAAAACTTTCACATTTATACCAACACTTTACGTTCTCAAACTACTAATATTGTTGAGTCTACCCATGCTTTACCTTATTCTTCTACCCATGTTAAATATGATGATTAGTGCATTGAAGCCAACAATGTTGCCAACCTTATTGATCAATCCAAATCCAAATCCAAACCTAAACCTAGGCCTGAGCTTTGCATTACCTTTGATCCTAATGAGATTATTTAAACACCTGATGGTCATGTTTACATTATAGAAAAGGTTCATGAATCTATTTTCTCGTGGTGTTCTTATATATCCCTCTTGCATGGTGAATGTTATAACTCAATAAGATATATACACTAGACAAATACAATGATATTTCTATGACAAATATAATGTGATGATCCAAAATTTTAATGGCTTAACTTATCCTACCTATAGTTCCATTAATTTTCCTATAGAAGTTGGTGGTAAAACTTTAGATGTCACCTTCATTGTTATCCTAACTCATGATCAGTTTCAAGTTAGACTTGGTCTTCCTTGGCTCACCTCCATGAAATTTGTAGTCTCTCTTATCCACAAGTGTTTGAAATTTCCCCATAAAGGATAATAAATCATTGTTAACCATAATATCTATCACCCTTTAGTGCATCGAGAGTCCTTTGACCTTGACTTCTTTTGGCCTTCTATACCTCACCCAACTCAACCACGCAAAGACAATCTCTTTTGATCCTATTTGAAATACAAAATCCAAAATAGTTGTGAACCTAGCAATCCTAACGATATCCATCTATTTTCCCTAGACTGGGACTCCTTCCTACACCTTCCACACCTCCTATATATGCTTTTGTTTCACCTCCTATATCCTATAAATGCTCTACTATTTCTATCTCTCAAGCTAGTATGGCGCCTTTTATTCCTCCCTCTAAAGAAGAAAAGGACCCGATGTTGATTGATCCTAAACCAAACTAAATTTCAAGCAAATCCAAATGTACTGTTGTGCCTGTAATTGTTATTGTAAACATCATGCTAGATCCTGTGAGGGTGATTCCCAAAACATTTCCTCTCCCAAGAAAAATGTTGATTCTTTGATTCCCTTTGACCAACCTATGCATAGCCCAAGGGAGGAAATTAATTTGAAAAAGAGACATTGAAAAAATATGATAATTCTATTCATATCTTAGATTCTAAATTACAATTAATTTGGATGAAGAAGATACTCTTGATGATGACGGATTCAATGTTCCTAATGCAGATGATGATATTAATGCTAGTGGTTATGATGATATGTATGAGCTTACTGATGCGTAAAATCATGATTTATCATCGATATTTGCAAAATAATTATCTCTTAGTCATAGTGACGAACAAAGTGACCCATCTTTACAACACGGCCCTTGTTTATAACACGCTATTATTCCATTTTCCGTGATTGATGTTTCTCCTCTTGTGTATTTCTCACCTTCCCTAAACACTACAGACCAAGATAAGGGGGTAGGCAGTATGCTTGACTAGCTCCTCTTGCACGGTGGACTATGTGTCTGTCTATCACGTTGTGCTTCCCTCATGATGTGTTTCATGTTATATATTTTATTTAAATTTATTTAGAAGAACCTTGTTGCTCTGTTGGTGTAAGGCGATAAAGGAAACAACCTATTGTGACATTCCTCTATTTGTATCTCACTTCTTCTATATGGTGTTACATGTTATGTCATTCATAGATTCATACATTTATGAGGGCATCCATAATTCCATTCTATATTTTAAGGTCAAATCTTTGCATCCAAGCACATTCAAGAGTCTTCATGGGTATGAGTGATTTCTACATCCGTCCATGAGGGTTTATGCAAGGTGAAACAAACATTAACCTTTTTACATACTTTCCTTTATGTAATCTCATTTTATTTTCAAGATTTCTTCCTAAATAGGGGTTTGACCAAGGAAAAACCCTTTAGACAACCTTTTCCTCATTTTTCTGTGTGCAAGAATGGGTTATGGAGTTGTCAAACAAAATCTGTTAGAGAATCCTCAAAAGTTTTAGGCAAAAACACCAAGAACAGAACATGTGAAACACCCTATTCCCAGGAATAAAATATTTGAAATGTTCTTTTCCCTTCATTTTAGGCTTAGATTTCATCTACAAGTTAGTTCTACTTTCTGGGTCCCATTTTTGTTCATTATAGGTTTCTTACAGTTTATATCATTCTTTTATTTCTAGTTTTCATCTACTTTCCTAGTTTGTCATCTAAATTGTATCTTTCCTATCATTGCCATTTTCATAAATTCCATATTTAGCGGAGGATCACTATCTCATTATGCACTTAAGTCTCCTATTGAGCCTAGTGGGGCATCTTCCTTCCATATGTGCAGTTATGAAAAGGAGGAGTAATCACCCTACATGTGCATTGTCCCCCTTTTTATATTGTTCACATTGTATATGTTTACATTCATTTGCTCACCATGTTTTTTACCCTGATCTATTTATGGGATCCTTCATTTTTACTTTATTCCTTTGAATTCACTTTTCGACCATTGGGAGATTACTATCGTAACAGAACTTTTGGTCCTCTTATTAAAACCATCTTTATTTTCATACTCTTTAAGGTTACACATTTTTCATTGTAAATAATGGACCATCTATATTAGAGAGCCAGCTTCCCCATGGGCTCCTTTGAGAATATTTCTTCTGCTTTCATTTATACTTCCATTCATTCTCAAAGACCACAAAATATTTAGGGTTATTCTTGTTGAAAACCTTGTGATGAACCCTCAGATCTACTTTAATAGGCTCGTATATGTTATTCGAAGGATTTTCTCTAAAAGATGTGATCCATGATCATGATCATCTTCACCAAACAATATATAAACTTATAAAAATTGAAGAGTGGTTATTATCTGATGAATACAATAGCGAATCAACTCTCGTAAGATAGTTAAAAACTCTGATAAAAATAATTAACAATCACTTGAAGAACATTGAAGGGTTCTTCATGAAAATAGTGAGTACTTCTATTTGAATAGTTATCAAATCCAATGAAGAAACAAACAAATGAAATGAAGTGTTCACATCTAAAATACAATCATTGAATATAATAAAAAGTCATTGATCTGGTAAAAATAGTCATGATAATCTCTTGAAATATAGTGAATAGAGCCCTTCATAACACTTAATGTACCTCTACGAAAAATCAACATCCTTTTGACAATGAATCTATCTCAGTTCTTCTAATCACTATTATGTTTTCTTGTATTACAGTTCATGTTTACAATCAATGGTGGATGTCATACTCTTTTATAACTATTCTCTAATCTACCTAGAGTGTTACAGAAATTCTAAAGCACTAAATCTAGCATATGAATGGTTTCCTTCACAAGATATGCTACCTATGTAAAAGTATTCAAATCACGTGCCTTCCTCAAAAGTTCAAAATAACTTGGATAGAATTTGGAACTAAGAATATGACTAGCTATCATAAAACTATAAGACCTTGGCTTATTAATATATAAACATAGACTACCATCTTGAACTAATACTATAAAATCCTCATACCTTCCATTTCTGCAATGTGGTTCGTAAATGGGAACCAACTGTTGAATCTCAAGAACTCCCCCCTTCTTGGACTTGTAATGTAGACTTTGCATTGTTATGTGCCCTATTTCCTTTCTTTGGCCTCTATAACATGGATTTTTAAATTTCTTGGCTTTGCATCTGTTGTCGTATCTTAATGAGTTCTAGAATATTCTCACACAATATATGATAATGGTGATCTAGTACTCATCTTTTAAAACCACATAAATCAAATGAAAAGAAACCTGATTCAAACTCCTAAGACTCCTGCAATGTGTTATAATACCCCCATATTTTTATTGAAAAAAGGCCCTGGAAGCTTCATTGATCCCTTTTTTGAGGCCGCAAACATGTCATTTGAATAACAAAAGTAGGAAAAACCCTAACATCTCAACTTGGTCAAAGGAAACTCAAGTTATAACCAAAACAAATTTTCCCTCCAAATATCTACAATTTGACTCTTGCAAATGACTTGGTCTAAACTCAAAACAAGAGAAATAAAATACAACATGAACCTTGGTATCCTTGATAAATTGAAATCCTATTAAAACATCAGTTTTTTTTAATAAAAAACTAACTCAAGAGCTATAAATGAATATAAATTATGACAATAAAAGCTCATAAGAAGAACTCTTAACAAATAAGCTTGCTCATTGTAGGTTGTCTAGTGTTCATACTCTTGAAGGTCCTTGAGATCCAATAATATCAACACAACCTCATCAATTTTACACATGTCTAATAGTGTTGGCCCTTGTTGGTCCCTATCAATGAGATCATGGTGTTTAATTGGGAGACTATGTGATGTGAGATCAACAAGGGTTATGGGATATACACGGTCTACTCTGAAAAGGTCATCGTCGATGTACTCAAAAGGAACTTCATAGAATTCCTCTAAAAGGTATTTAAAGTTAGAAGAGGCTTATTGGATATTTGGAGAGGTCATCTTATCTCAGATTAATATATGAGTCCGCTATTACAATAGTAAGCTCTTGGATTGATAGGTTCTTTGATGCCTTGTTTGTTTGCCCCCAAGCCTATTACATGGTATCCCATATTCTCCTCTATGGGTTATGATTTTGGGTACTTCTCCTTCAGAATGTCAACACACTTGTCCTTGTATTATTTGCATAACCAATATAACATATATTCCTCTAGGATTTCCTCATTAAGGGACCCCCATCTCTTAAAGGTAGTTTGTCTGTATTGAATAGTGGGTTTGTTGTCCTTAATAAAAATAGGGGATGGTTGACTATAGGATTTTTGGGATAAGGGAAGTCGACCAACATAAAAGGAATTTTGAATGGTGTACTATCCAACACCTTTGTCAATAATTTTTACTTGGTCATCAGAATTGGTGGATTTGGATATGGAAGCTTCATTAGATGATGGTTTGGCAATGGATGGTTCGACTAGCTCATTGAGTGAGATTTTTTTCTTGTTTTCCTTCAAGAATTTTGTAATACTGGAAAGGCTTAGGATCACCTAGAATAGTAGTTTTTCTACCATTATGAGGGAACTTGAGGCACTAGTGAAAGGTGGATGGGATATATTGAATCGCCTAGATCTATGGTCAACTAAGGAGAATGTTGCACAGTAGGTCTAGGTCAAGGAAGTGGCAAGTGGTTTCAATTAATGGGGGACCCACTTGAAGAGGAAGTGTAATAACACCTTTGTATGCTTGATCTATGCCATCACAAGACTTTATTGTAATCTACTTTGTTGGATCAATAACCTCATTAGGAAATCTGAGTTACTTTATTAATCTGAATATACAAAGGTTCAAACTAGATCCACCATCTATAAGAAATCTCCTGATTTTGCGGTGATGGACAATCAGTGTAAAGACTTATTATGGTTAGGACCATGAGCACATATGTATTTTTCCATGAAAACAAGGCAATGTTACTTTTCCAAGTTCCTAATCATGGCTTGAAATTAGGAGGCATTGATTTTGCCAAGAATACTAGACTCAAGAATGGATTTATCAAGAATCTCTTTAGGGACAGAGGATGTTCGAAGAAGATCAAGAATGGATATATGTTCAAGTGTCTTCCCTAGGTGATAAATGAGGTTATATCAGGAAGTAGGTTGATTGGAGGTGGGTGGGGCTAAAGGAGGAGGAGCGTCTTAGATAGAGACTCTTACTGATTCTGTGGTAGCATTGCAACTAGAACCTTTAACTATGATTGTGTTTATGTGAGTATCTTCTTCTTCAATGCATCCACATAAGAAGTCAAAGCCCAAAATAGTATTGGTAGCATAATCATAAGGGATGACATTTGATGATGAAGGCTTATATTTCCCATGCTCGGGGAAAGGAGTGGTATAGATTTTGAGTTGGACATTGGATGATGATGGATTTTGTACCTCAACTTCAATTTTTCCACTTTCAATAAGGTCCTGGATTAAGTTTTTAAGCTCTATGCACTTCTTTGTATCATGACCTTTAATACAATGGTATTCGTAATACTCGTTATCATTATACCAAGTATGCTTGGGTTGATTTTCATTATAAGGTCTTGTGACTATAAATACCATCATATTTTGTTCAACAAGGCGATGAAATATGATGTCAAGGGACTTTGTGAGAGGGATGTGTAAGGAAGTTAAGTAGGGGAATGACTTGAGGAGAGGATATTGTAAAGCTTTTCTCATATATTTTAAATAGTTACAAAAACTTAATAGTATTAACACAAGGATAAATAACATGCATATCACAACACAAATATTTATTTGGGGAAAACCCTTTTGGGAGAAAATACCACACTCCAAAAGCAACCCGATATATTATTCAACAACAAAAAATAGATTACAATATACTTGTAGAGAAATATTCTTTCAAGAGTATATTTTATGCTTTTCTTGAGTATGATGAGAGAGAAGCGAGAATATAGGTGGGTCCAAATGTCACCTACTACTATAAGTGGATGAAGAAATGAGCTAAATGGAGGCCATGCAGCCTTCAGGGAACATGCAGGCTTGTCTTACACACGCCAGACTGGGCAGAAATAGCCTTTTATTACTTGCTTTAAACGGAGAAGGCCTTCTAAAGCTCAAGCTTTCCACTTTGTAAATGGGTATGCAGAAGGGATAAATCAAGGCGGTCTGGGTTGGAATGGAAGGAACATGGAGAAATGGTCTAGACATAAAGACAAACAACCTTTTTACACGAAGGTTGGGAAAAACTTTGACTTTAAAAAAATCAAACATAAATTCTATCGTCCGAAACAGAAGAGTCTAGATGAAGCCTCGAAACACAATGCGGTGAAGGAGAAGGATCTGGTGCCTAACATCAAGTATGAGGTTATAACCACCATTAAAATTTCAAACCCCCAATGGAAGGATTATGTAGGTTCTCTGAATGATAGGGCTTTTTTCTTTAAATGGCTGGGTCCTTGGCCATCAATAAGCACTATACATTATTGGTGTCAAAACATCTAGGGGAAAGAAATCATGCTCAAAACCCTCACAAATGGGTTTTACATGGGAATATGCCAGACCAAGGAGGAGAAGGTGTGGATCCTCAACAACGGGCCATATCTTATCGAGGGGAGAGGAGTATAGCTCAAAGATTGGGAAGCAAACTTTGACCCAAGTAAGGAAAGGGTTAAGGAATACCTGGTTTGGCTGAATCTGCATAATCTTCCAACAAAATATTGGGACGAGGAAACCCTAAGACAACTAAGTAATAGCAATGACACTTTCATCGAGGCTAAGGAAGTAATTAATAGGAAGGATTCCTCTATCCACCCAAGGATTTTGATAAACCTGTAGACAAACAACCCCATTCGAAATTTTGTCATGCTGGAAATCGATCAAGGAGTATGGAAACAATTTACTGTGGTATGGGAAGGGGATCACACCCATAGTGAGGAGGACCAAAAGAAAAAGTAGAGCTCTACGAAGGGTAAAGGTTTGGAGAGGTATGAACTTTTGGATCGGCTTGAGGAGGAATTATGCTCTAAGATCTATGGGAAACTTGAACACATTCAGGGGAAACTTGACAGTTTGGATAGAGGACAATATGGATCACCCCAATGGAGAAAGGACTGTAAAATAGTAATGGAGCTAGTTTTTTTAGGAGAAGTTGTCAGTGAATCTTTGAATAAGGGTAACCAATCAACTCACAGAGTGTTGGATGTTCCCCTATCAATTGCGAGGGAAGATGAATGGAATGGTTAATATCATGAGGATCTAGAAAACCACTTGGATCTACAAATGTTCTCTCCTCTAACTAATAAGGAGTCTATGAAGGAAGGAAGAGTACTAGGTTCAATAGAAAAAGAGAAGGTTTTTGATGATGTATGGGTTAATGTATCTAACACACCCCAAATTTTCCTTAACACTCAGATTTCCCAACAGGAACACCTGATGCTAGAGAGCTTAGACAAGATAGCGAGGCGTCAAGACCAGTTACCCTTCCATCTTGAACTGGAGGATGACATTTTACAATTTGACACAAAGGAGATGAGTCAAGAACATGTTCCATCAACCCCTGACTCTAGAGGAATTAACGTGCATGCTAATCAAGAAGGGATAGATGACTTCAATCTGGCAGCAACAAACACTCAGAGCTTGTTGGGAGCTGTTGAGAATCTATCTCAAACTTCCAATGAGCAGCAGGGGATCGACTCTAGCATTTCAAAATATCCCCAATTAGAAATCTTGAAGGACCTTTGAAGAGGCTAGAGATAACAATGGAAACTTGTTAGATTCTAACTCTCATTGCAATCCCTAGAGTGATGATGAGCATGATATTGACTTGGGTTTAGAAGAAATACCCAACATCATGGACCGCAGAGGCATATAACAAACACAATATTTAAGGGAGAAACTAAGGCTAGGTGAAAAAAATAAGAGGGGAGCAAAATCCAATAAGGAAAAATTGGAATTAGCTGGTTGTACAGCAGGCCAAACAAAACTGCTAAGATCCGGGAAAGACTATGCCTTTTCCTAGTAGCAATGAAAATCCTTTCATGGAATGTTAGGGGCTGCAATGCCCCTGACAAGATCTTCCTGATCAAGAGAGGTCTTGATCAAGCTAGAGCAGATGTAATACTACTTTAGGAAACAAAGCTAAAAGGTGACAATGTTGCTTCTTTTCAGAGAAGATTTGGTAAATGGAAAGGACACATTTCTGAGGCTATTGGTGCTTCAGGAGGTTTATGAATCTTAGGGGATGATGGTGTTGTCATGGTAGATATAGTCAGCCAAGCTTCAAATTGGCAGCTTGCAAAAATATCCTCAAAACAACTCCTCTCGAAGTTTTATATCTTCAATATCTATGTCCCAATAGTGCGAGGGATAAACAAGTACTCTGGAAATGTATCTCTCGGTTCCTAGAAGATAGGTCGGAGGATATTTTTTTGTTCGGGGTGACTTTAATGCTATCTTAAGTCCCTCTGAAAAGAAAGGGGGGAAGGGTTGGATGACTATTAGTCAAAGGAATTTTTCTAATTTTATTTCAAATAATGTGTTATGTGAAGTGGTGTTTAATCAGGGTGAGTTTAGTTGGACTAATAGAAGACTGGGCTTCTCAAACATAGTAAAAAATTTGGATAGATTTTTGTAGGTAGGCCCGTGGGAAGAGTGCAATTGGTTATTTTCAGCTAATATAATGCCTATAGCAGGATCAAATCACTTCCCTATATGTTGCCACGTCTAGGAAGATGCTACCCCAGAATGTTCTCCCTTTAAGTTTGAAGCTACGTGGTTGTGTGTTGAAGGGTTCATGGAAAAATTATTTGAATGGTGGTGCAATTCTCCACTTTGAGAAGGTAACAAGTATTTTCTTTTCTTTAAAAATCTACAGTTCCTCAAAGCTCAATTAAAAATTTGGAACAAAGATGTGTTCCAAAACATCTTTATGGAGAAGCTAAAAATTGAACAAAATTTAGCTCTGCTGAATGATAAGGCTATATCATCAGGGATGGATAAAGAATGTTTTGAGATGGAGTAGAATTTAATGAGGAAATATAAATAAATTGTGTCTCAGGAAGAGACTTTCTTGAGATAAAAGTCTCGAGAAACCTGGTTAAAGGATGGAGATAGAAACACTAAGTTCTTCCATAAGTTAGTGAAGGTTGAACAAGCACAAAACAAAATATTCTCCATCAACTCTATGGTTGAAGATTTTCTTAACAACCCTGATCAAATCAATGATGAAGTAGTAAGTTTTTTCAAAAAATATTTTTTCAAGTGATGTGGATGATCTAAGTAATGTGGATGACTTGCTAAACTTGATCCCCAATTGTATTTCTGAAGCACAAAAAGCTACTCTTATGATTCTAATAACTAAAGAAGAAGTCAAGATGGATCTTTTTTATATGAGGTGTGATAAGGCCCAAGGTCTCGATGGTTTCCCAACAATCTTGTTTCATAAAACCTGGGATATCTTGGGTAAGGATCTATGGGAGGTGGTTGAGGAGTCCCGTGTAGGTGGGTTTTTTTTAAAAGATTTCAACAACACCTTTATTGCGTTGATCCCCAAGAAAGATGATAGTGAAACCTTTCATGACTACAGACCTATCACACTATGTAATACCACTTATAAGGTTATAGCTAAAGTGGCTGCTAATAGATTGAAACTGCTGCTCAAGTATGTTATCTCCAGAACAGAGTGGCTTTGCCCCTAACATATCAATTTTTGAAGGTATTGTAATTTCTCATGAAGCCATTCGTACATATAGGAATGCAAGGGTGTCTAAGATGATGATTAAACTAGATTTTAAGAAGACTTATGATAGTGTTAATAGGGACTTTCTGATTCAAATCATGAAACAATTTGCTTTTGCTGATGAATGGTTGAAGTGGATAACAAGTTTCATAAACACACCTAGGTTCTCTATTTTGGTAAATGGGAGCCCTAAAGGCTCCTTTGAGACTACTCAAGGGATCAGGCAAGGTGACCCCATTGCACCTTTCCTCTTTATCATCGTGGCAGAAGTGTTGGGGAGACTTATTGCCAGCAGGCGAAGAGGAGGTTAGTGGAAAGGGATAGGCATTGCTAAAGGAATTGACTCTCTCTCCCACCTTCAATTTGTAGATAACAACTTTCTTCTGGGTGAAGCTACTGCCAAGGAAGCTAGGATCATAAAAGCAACCTTAGACAGATACGGTGAGGCTTCTAGACAATGTATTAACTAGCATAAATATCTAGTTTACTTCTTCCATTGTAACAAAAATTTACAATCTCAGCTGAATAACATTCTGAAAATAGGGACTGGTAAGCTACCTACAAAATATTTGGGTGTTCCTCTCTTTGAAGGAGCCTAAAAGCCCCACTTGTGGAAACAATTAGTTGCTTCTTGTTTGCATAAGATGGAAGGTTGGAAGGGCAAATGGTTATCGTTTGCAGGTAGGATTCTTTTACTGCAAACTGTTATTTTAGCTATCCCCATTTATTCAATGAGTTGCTTTAAAATTCCTTCCAAAATCATTGACTATCTTAGGAAAAGAATGCGGATTTTTTTTTGAAATGACACTAATGATGGAGAGAAGTGGCCCCTATTAGCATGGGACAATATTTGTTGTAAGAAATTCAAAGGAGGTGCGGGGCTAAGAGATTCAATAAAAATGAACCTTGCTCTAGAAGCCAAACTGGTATGGAATATGTATGCAGACCCTGACTACTTATGGGTAAAAATTCTAAGGGCCAAATATCTGGATAGTCCAACTAGGGATAGAATTTTGACCATAAGAAATCCACCAAAGGGCTCTGCACTTTGGAATTTTATGGTTGATTGTAGAGGGATTATCACAAATCACTTATCATGGAATGTTGGAGATGGGAAAGATGCTCTTTTCTGGAAAGATTCCTGGAATGGCCTCCCGGTGCTTGCAGAAGATGGGAAATATTCTAAGGTGAGCCAGAACCTCACAGAACTGTGGGGTATAAAGTGGTTGACTATGTGGAAAAACAACAAACTATTGTAGGGACTGTCTGGTCCTAGAAAAAGGTGGATAATTTAGGTTTGTGAGTTAAAAATAGGCTCTAATGATGGAAATTTTTAACAGTAGAAGTGTCTTAATAACTCATAAAGTGGACTCAATTTTGTGGTGTGCTGCCCAAAGTGGGGAATATTCAGTAAATATTGGATACTTATAACTTGAGGGGGATAATGACACCCTAGGATGGCCATTAAAATTATGTTGGGATATAAAGTGTCTCCCAAAAGTAGGGGCCTGTTGACGGGGTTTTGCTGACCGGGTCTGCCAACAATCATAAGTTGTCACCGGGTTCCGGAGAAACTGGCCAACTCCGCCTGTAAAGGTTATCCGGGGAAAAAAAATCCTCCGGGCCTTCAAGCACCTGGGTGTCGGGTCACGACGGTGCGGGGCTCGGTTGGGAGAGGTGACTGTTTTCGAGGGGGATAGCTAGTTACTTCAACTCGTTTCTCCCAGAGATTCCATTTAGTGAGGGCTTTCCCAGAGTATTCCACGCTTTGCAAATAAAACGGAAAAGATCCTGCAGGGTTAGAAGCATTTATCTAACTATAGTCATGCTGAAAAGTCCGGAACATCAACAATACTCTGAAAGACTATACTAAATACCGAAGGAATACATAACCATCAGTTAGCATTTTATCAGTAGCGGGAATAAAGAGGTCGTTAATCTACTTTAACACATTCAGAGCAAAGGACATACAGAACATTAAAACATGAAATACCATTAACTCAGAAGCAGAGATGATAACAACAACATTGCCATGAATCCTTCCTTCTTCATTAGTGTTCAATCCAGCAAGCACTGGTGCGTGATATAATAGTGGCTCCCAGGGAGCATCTAACTACTAAGAACAGAACAAAAGAGCATTGAACTCTGCAACTGAAACCAGAAAATCGCTTTGCTATTTCTTATGGACAAAAAAATCATCAATTTCGCCGACCCTTGGAAATGGGTCGATTTGCCTATTTATACAACTCTCTAACCCTAACCCTAACTTACTGCATTTGAATAAAATACAATATCTGGGGGCCGGTACTACCTGCGCCACCCTACAAAAGACCTGGAGACGGAATAGGTCTGCCAGGTCAGAAGAAGATAAGAATATACATCGGAAGAATCAGCCTCGAGAAGAGAGCCGGAGAGAAGAAAGAAGAAAGTAGGTCCCTCTGGGATCGAGGCTACATGCCTCATAAATGGGAAATGCGGTGCCCTGTCTCCAACATGCCAGGTGTACCCTTGAACGGCGCCTCGGGAAGACCATTGTCAGAAATC
Source organism: Thuja plicata (assembly GCA_018584345.1). Lineage (NCBI taxonomy): Eukaryota > Viridiplantae > Streptophyta > Pinopsida > Cupressales > Cupressaceae > Thuja > Thuja plicata. The sequence goes on along the minus strand of MU228320.1, from coordinate 2,895,608 downwards.
AACTGTCGAGCCAATGCCTCTTAATGTGTCCAACTACCTTCTGACAGTCTTAATTAATCACCTCTGAAAGTGACCGGTCGGTCTCGGGGACCGGGACGCAGATCACTTTAAAGAATACAAAATTGTGGATCCGGGACTCCGGGATCCAGGAACTTACGTCCCCAAAAGAATAAAGAATACCGAATGCTCAAACTTCCCCGGTTCCCGGGGAACGCTCAAGGCTGTTTATTATCACCAAAGGCCTGAAGGAGGCAGAAAATGCCGTCTTCATCAATCTTCTTCAAACTGGTCCTTCTGAATCTGGCCATCTCAACTTGTTCCCCTAGTTCTGGAACATCACTTTTAAACTCATCCGCCATCTTTGCGGCGTCATGGCCTCTGAGCACCACCTTGGTCAACTTAACCATTTTGGCCCCATCAATTCCTTCCAGAGATTGATATCGGGAGTTCACTATTTCATCAAAACCTCCCAAAACTAACTCCTCGGGAGTATAAGTATCTGCGCTGAATGGATCTATCCCGGAAGCCTTTATTACAAAAGATTTGCATAAGTTAAAAGAATACTTTACTTTGTTTACCTTTTCTTGTAAGGGCTCTACCAGTTGCTTGGTTACCTCCAATGTGAGGTCCAGTCTGGAGTGCTGAGTCCTTACGAAATCAAATGGTTCCCCACCCAGAATTCCGGATTCAGAAATTATATCTTCTCCCAGAGTGAGGAGCTCTTCGAGCTCTGCCTTCCACGCCTGGTAATTCTCAGCATCACTCTCCCACTGCTTAATTAGTGCTTCCGCCTAGAGAATAACCTGTCGGGCTGTGTATAGATCCGGGAGAGTGGATACTAGGAAACGTCGGATGTTTCCTATCTGTAGATTGGCCCATTCATCAACTGCTTGGGCTTTCTTCTTCATTATTCACAGGGAGTCTATGTCGCTCTGCGGTAATTCTTCTGAGGTGGAGGCCTGTGGAGGGACGGCGCTGATGGGTCTTTCCAGCTCATAAAACAACCCAAGAAGGTTGGCGTTCTTTTCCTTTTCTGCTTTGAGCCTCTGGGCCTCTTTCTCGTATCTGGCCTCCACTGCCCTTGCTGCTTCTTTCAGCAGGTCAACTTCACCCTGCTTTCCTCTTTTGCCCAAATGTACCTCGGCGATATTATAGTCTGCGGGGTCTGTAGTAGCTTCATCGGCATCTGGGGGAGGCGTTGCCACTACCATAACTGTTTCTCCGCCTGGCCCAGTTCGCAATGTGTGAATTGTCCGGGCCTTCTTTGTCTTCGGCGGGGCCTGGGCCAAGGCCATCATTTTGGCCAGAGAGATAGGGGTTGTTGGAGTGGATGGGGCTTTTCTTTTCTTGCTCTCCACCAGCCATGGAGGTGGGAGAGGTGGCCTTCCTACCAAAGTCTGTTCTTCTGATGCTCTCCCAGCGTCCGATGGTGGTTGCTCCTTTTCAACATGCACCTCCTCTACCTTTCCTGCCGGCACTTCTTCTCTTTCCTTTCCTGCCGGTACTTCTTCTTTAGCAACATCTTCAATCTCTATATCCTCGGCCTGGTCTGTGATGTCGATCGGTGAATCTGGACCCTGGTCACCCTCTTCGAGGATTACCTCTTCAAGTTGCTCTTCTCCCTCATCTGTTTCTGCCCCTGGCTGGGTTTCTTCTGTCATTGGTATCTCTTTGGGCAGTATGGGAGGTATCTGGCCAAGATTCAAAGTTTGGGCCGCTGTTATTACGTGCCCGAAGGTTGCTCCCGGGAGTGGCCCCTGGAACATGGCAGCTGGGGTTACGGTTGTTCCCAAAGATCCAGGTCTGGGTTCCCCAGCGGATGCCTTTTGTTCAGTTCATTGTTGGTCCACTCACGGAACTTGTACTGCCTGAGCCCCGGAGATAATCTTTGGTCTTTGCTCCTCTATCTGCTGCTCTTCTTGTTCTGTAGCCTTTTCTTCTAGGTCCCGGAGGTCCACAGCCTCTTGTTCTTTCTCTGGGACTTCCGTCCCTGCCTGTGTGTCGCCCCCTTGCAAGTTCCCAAATTCATCGGTTGCAAATAGATCAAACTCTTCTTCTGGAGGGGGACTGGTTGGGTCCTCTGCTTTCTCTGCCTCTCTCTCCGGTTCCGGAGAACTAGAAGAGAGGATTTTCACCTCTTTGGGGAGGGATGCCCTTGGCGCTGGTTCTGCCTTTGGCTGTTGGATGTGCTTCCTTTTATTCCTCCGGGTGATCAAAGGCGGCCCCGCATCTGCTAATGCTGCTGCCTCCGTGGGATCCACCCCCGTCGCTATCGCCATTAAGGCAGCCAGTGATGGGGAGGAAGGGGGATGAATTGGCCCGGACATGAGCGGGGGAGTTTCCAGCTTCGTCAATAGTTGCTCCCTCATTTGTTGGGAGGCTGCCATGGATTGCTGAATCTGTTCTTGAATGGGAATCTGTTGCACGGAGGGGGTGAGAGCTATCCCCTTTCCTTTGACTGTGCCCTGTGTAGAAGTCCCGGCTGGTGAAGATGTCCCGGCCCCCGGAGTCGATCTTAATACCGGCGGTGAAGTTACCCTTTGTGTTGGTCGGGGACCAAGGCGCGCACTCCCGGGGCACACCCGCTTGAAATACGTATGACTTCGCTCAACAATTACTCGAGTGAAGTCCTCGATTGTGTGATCTTCTTGGGTGGCCCAGTTTATTGCGGGCAGTGCCAATTTATAAATCCCCTTTTCTTTATACTGGGGATCTGCGGTGGGGGCGTCATCTGAAAAGCCCTCCGGGAACCTCCGGAGCTTTAGCTCCTGCATCATTCCAGCCGTCATCCTATCATAATGTCGGCTGTGCACATCCATATCATCCTGGTGATCTGCCCAGAAGTCTTCTATGTGTGCTTGGTGGGGCTCTGAGGCCCGAAGTAGCGCTATCGCAATTCGGCCTTGCAGATCAAAGTTTTTCCGCGCCAGATAGAACTCCTGCAAGTTGTAACTTTTAAGCTCGTTGTCTGCCTCTTTTGCGGTGGCCAGACTGCAGGTATAGTTCCCACAAGAGATCGGGAATGAAACATTGGTGACCTTCTTGAGGCCCAAGAAGGTGTGTAGCTCCGTCATTTGTCTGCAATACTCCAGCAGCACGATCTTGTCCCCACAATGCCTGGGCAACAAGTAGGGTTTTCTAGAGAAGCCGGTGACCCTAATGTAGGTATGCTGCTGGAATTAAATGTAGTAGTGCCCATAACTACTAACCAATTTCATCGCCTCCTTAGATAGGCGGTATCCGACATCCCGGGTGGGCGTCAGCAGATAATGGTAAACGAAACAATCATTTACCCGGCAGTAACTGGGGAAGCTGGCCTCCCATTGAATCTGTGGGAAATGGTCCCACGGTGCCTTTTGTCCCGGACCAAACCCGAGGACGCCATCTGTGAGCAGGCCATTAGAGCGGGGCCTCTGATGAACCAAGGCCCAGAAAACATAAGAAGTCATGGAGAACTTCTTATCCTTGCCCAGATGCCGAAGCTGGGAGTCGACATGGTTGGAAATAATAGTAGCCCAGTCGAAGAATTGTCCCTTAGTGGACATGGCAAACAGGAAATAGTACATCCATTTTGCAAATTCTTAGGCGGAGGGTTGCCCAAATACCCGTGCCAATGCAATCATCCCCATCTGGATGCTCTCTTTGAATTCAGAGCGGGGGATGTCAATCTTCATTCTTTTGGGGTCCCTCTTCGGGACTTTGAGCCAGTTG
>MU228320.1:2876757-2891593 GCA_018584345.1 Thuja plicata | reverse complement strand
CCCGACGCTGGTGTCAGTCATCATCTTTATCTTGGACTCAATCTTCGAGCCCACAATCTCCTCACCCTGCATATACTTCATGGTGAGGGGGAGCTTTGCCAGGGCCTTCTCTATCTTAGACTTTGCCATTTCCCTGGTCTCGGTTGTGGATGGCAACTCCGGACTTCCAGGAGGAGATGATGCGGATGCTTCAGACATGGTTGTAAAGTGAAGTCCGGACCTGCGAGACAAAGCGACCGTCAGAATATTTTCATCAAAATAAAACCATAACTCCGGGGTCCAGAGATCTTACCACTGCGTCGTTTGCTTTTCCTGAAAAGTTAGTTTTTTGCATAAGTATCCGAAAAGCAAAACATAACTCGGCACTTTCATTATATCTCCAGGTCTGGGAAAATTTGTCACACTTAACAAAGACAATGGGATGGATGACGGAAAGGGGACCCGCAACCCAGAGAAGTGACCTTTAGTGAAGAATGTGGAAGCACGTCCATGTGGGCGCCACGTGCGCTAGCATTGAATGGATGGGATGGCACTGGCGGCGAAGGAGACTACTCGAATGCGCGAAAAGGGAAGGCCACATGGCCAGAAGTAATTGCGCGCATGGGAAATAAATAAGGCTCTGACAGCCTTGATGGAGGAGAGAGAAAACTGCCTGTTTGAAACCAGCCACGAGTCGAGCTTCAAACAAGTGGTTTTCTGCCTTGAAGCCAACTTGAAGCGAAAAACCAACAACAAGGGTGACCCGACCAGCTCGTTGAGCCACCCGGAAGGATATATAGAGGGCCGAAGGATATATACATGGGATGGGGGGATATATACAAGGGTCACCTACAGAAATATATACATATATACATGAATATACATCAATGTACACGCGGGTGACTCCCGCGACAAAAACCAAACGAAGCCGAAACCAAAATATACAAGTATTTACATCATATACATGATATCTACAAACTACTTACAGACCATTTACAGGTATTTACAGACTATCTACATCTGTACAAAAGGTGGACAACCTTCCAACAGAGCCAACCCACCAACGGGCGGCGAACCAGAGGCAAGAAAAGAACAAACGACAGAAATGAAACAAAAACCAACAAAAAACAAACCAGGCAAAAACAACAAAAACCAGAAAACGAACACAAGACAGAGAGAAGGGAAGCGAAGGCACCAACCTGAAAACGTAGAAGGTGGAGGAAGGGATTACCGAGTGAAATCTGCAACACTTGAATCATTAGTTCACCAAGATCACCACCACGGAGCACTCGCGTATGTCAGAGAACATAGCAGGGGTTTAAGCCTTGATTACTGCAAATTCTCTGCAAACTCTGTTAATCATTCTGAAAATGTTGTATTTCTCTCTAAGTGCTCAAAGGTTTTAATCGTGGTAAATGTGAAAATGATAGGTAAGTTCTATTTATACCCACGGTAAAACAACCCTCCTCCTTCCAGAGTTTTAGGTTAGACAAAACACCCGGACTCCGGACCTGGGGATTCCTTACGATGATGTTCCTAAAACTTAGGAACATCATTGCAAACAATCCCGGAGTCCAGAATCAGACTTCCCACCAAAAGACAACCTCTGGGATCCAGGATTCCGGAGGGGAAAGACAAACCAAGAAATGACACACTCCAGGGAAGAAAACCCCGGAGAAGGAAAAGCGAAGAAAAGAAAGACAAGGCAGAGCCGCAACAAAAGCAAAGCAAAGAAAAAAAAGGGGGACCCAACATTTTCCACACAAAATGTAGGGACGGGGATGCAGGGCATAACAGGGCCTTTGCTTGCCTTAAAATCCATGGCAAAATCCTCGTTGCAGAGAGAAGAAAGAGATTTGGTTTTCAAGGCCCTACCAAATGTGTGTTGTGCAATGCAAATTCAGAGGACATAGACCATTTTTAATAAGATTCCCCTTTGCTAAAGAATGTTGGGCAATGATAAAGTCAAAGTTAAATTGGATTGGTCCAATGCAAAATAGTATTAATGAAGTCTTCTCAAGCTGGCCACTCTCTATGAAGACTTCGGCCCTATCTTCTATATGGGAAATATGTCCCTCAATTGTAATATGGGAAATTTGGAAGGAAAGGAACATAAGGATCTTCCAGGAGAAGGAACAATTGGTTGATAGAATCAAAGTAAGAATTAACATCTCACTTGAAGAATCTATGAAGGCTGCCATTCTAAGGTGAAGTAATAGCCTAGTCTACACCAAGGAAGATAGGATTATCCATCAAGGTTGGTCATGCTTGAAGATTAGGAATGGAGGAATTTATGGACAAAAGTCCAAAAAGATAGAATTAAGAATGAGGTTTGGAAGAAACCGGATGAAGACTGGGCAAAACTAAACTTTGATGGGGCATCCCAAGGAAACCCAGGGCCTTTTGGTGTCGGGGCTATAGTCAAGGATTGGAAGGGGAATGTAATTGATCTAGCTACTCAAAATCTAGTGAATGGAATAAACAACATGGCGGAAGCAAGGGCATCCCTTCCAGCTGTCAAAGTTGCTTAGCAGCTAAACGTTCAGAGGATTCACCTGGAAGGTGATTCCCAAGTTATTATCAATGCTATAAAAAATAAGACGATGACAACTTGACACTTACAAGGTATTATTGATGAGATTGGCCTCCTTATTGACTCCTTTGATGATTTCAAAACCAGTCATATTAGACGGGAAGGGAATCAGGAGGCAAATGTTATTTCCAAACGGGAAACCTCTTTCAACATAAATGATGGCATACAATTTGATTATTTCTCCTTAGTGGAATGTCAGGCTTTTTAAAATTTAAAATTTGTATTTCTTGAATTTAAAAAACTACATATAAATAACAAATAAATATAAATCAGCTTTTTAACTTGTCGACGTGAAATTGAAGTGTAGATTTGATCACAATATTTTCCTTTGCTGAGGTGGTGAAGTGACATCATCGATTGTAGTGGTTTGACAAGAGTATATTTTTAGTTAGATTTGTCTTGTGCAAAATCTTGGGGTAGTTATGCCAAGAGTATTTTTAGATGGCTTTTGAGGAATGACATCATCTGATGGATTGGCGGCTTCCTTGTTTTCAATGCTCAAGTTATTACACATTATGATGGTAAGTGCTGATTTTATATAAAGGCTAGGTGTAGGCTGCAGTGAATGTAAGCTGTTAGGTTAGAGAATTAGCATCTGGACTGTTTAAGTTTAATGTGTTTAGGTGTCATGGAAGCCATGTTCTCCATCGACACCATGAATCAATAGAAAGGGTTTAAGGGCTCCGTTATTAACAAAAGAATGTTAGGCATGCTTCAAATTGAAGACATGGAGTTGGCAATGGTGGCCATTATTGTTCTTGGGCCTCAATTCCAAAATAGACATGGCAAGTGGAGGCTCAATGTTGATGTAGTTTCGGTTCTTATCGCTTGGGCCTTGGAGTTGGGTGAGGAGGAATCAAAATTTTAAAGGATCATGACTCTACTGTTTAAACATGAGTGATTGGTAGGTTTGGACCATATCATGGAATGTGTTGTGCCAGGAACTGGTTTAGACTACTTTGAATGCTTTAAAGACTTGGAGGAGGGAAGAATTTATGGTTTCATCCTATTTCTCCATTTGTGGGGTCAAGTTAACAAAGGAGAATATAAATTTGAAATTGGGAGGAAATGCCTTGCCGTAAAGTGGGTTTTGTAGGTCACGACTGCAAGGTTTGTTGTAGAGATTCAAGAAGACAACCCTACCAATGTTTTCAATGTGGAGGTGCCAAGAAGAAGGTGGGGAAGGTGTCAGGGTAGGCAAAGTCCTTAATGGGCGTGAATTATGTAGAAGGCTCAATTTTGCTGATAAACCCCCATGGTAATGTGCACCCTCTACCTATGGCTCCATGAATGCAGATGTTTTTTGGGATCAAAGGATACAACAACCACGACATGATAGCCTTTTTGTACAGTAAAGATGATGGTTTTTTTTATCACATCTGACTACTTCCAGAGTCTTATGTATAACTTGCTTTGGTTTTTTGTAACTCAAATACGTATTATTCTTCATGTTCTTTGAAGCTATGCTAGTTAGTAGGTTAACAATCAAGGTTATGACTGATAAAATATGTATATGTTCATATAGAATAGTTCTCCATATGCTCTACTCTAGTTGGTTGTTTGGGGTTTGATAGGGGATTTTTGTAAGGATTAGGGTATATTGGTTGAAATATGGGAACAAAGGCTCCCAATGTCAAATGCTTTCAGTTATAAGCATATATGTAATTTCCTATTTTCAAAATAATAAAATATATTATAGATAAAAAATATATATTGTTTCAAGAGTATCACTGACCAGAGATCCAGAGGCATCTAGAAAGCTATAAGACTCTTACACAAACCCTCGATCTTACACACCTACTATATAGGAGATAAAATACAAGAAATTTTTGAACATTATTAAAAAACCATAGGCTAAAACAACCCCCAAAAGAGGTGTCATTCTTATCTCCAATCAAAGATACCCTACGATGTGTCAATACACACATCAATACATATAACTCTCTTTTACAACTCATTTACATGTTTGACACATTTTATATTTCCTATTTTAGGAGACCCAACTTTCAAAGGCCATAAATTTTGAACTGTGTACCCAATTTCTTATATTATGGCCACTTCTCAGAAACCTTTTGAAACACTCTATAGCCAGGACTTCATAATGTTGTCCTGGACAATTTTTAACCTCTTTCAAAGCCTCTTAGGCCTTCAAAATTAAATTCAAAATTTTCATACCACCTATAAAAAGTTGCCACCTATGACTGGCAAGGTTGAGACACATTTTCCCAATAATTCCTCACTTTCCAAACACCTTGCAAGAGCAAAGGGAGTATCTACAACATAAATTAATTTCTACAGGCCATGAGGCCCATAGACTTTGAACACCATATGAACTTCTTTGTGCTCACAACCTTTATTAATGAATCTAAAACATTCATCAAAATCTCTACCTTAACCAACTTCCCCTTGTCATCCTCAACCATATCACATATAAAATGATACTAAAAATCAATGTGCTTGGTTCTGGCATGAAAAGTTGGGTTTGTCACCAAGCAGATCACACTTTGACTATCACAAAAATTTGTTACTACTCCTTGTTTTATTCTAATATTTGAACATAGTTTTTTAATCTAAATAGATTATTTACAAGAATGAGTAGCTACCATATACTCTACTTCAATAGTGGACAAAGCAACCACATATTGTCGCTTACTCATCCAACTAATTGCATCTCAAAATAATGTAAACACAAGCACTAGTGGATCTTCTGTGATAAATATCACTTACTAAATATGCATCCACATAATCATTAATATCAAGGGAAATTTCATCTCCTATCATATTACTATGCTACCACAAAGAATACTCTGAGATACTATTCAAATATCTGAAGATCTTTTGACTACATCCCAATTTCCAACTGCACTCTACATAAAACTTCCAAATGCACTCTGGTAAGGTACTATGGTCATGTCTTCCATCTTTGATGGAGATGTAGGACAACCTAAATTAGATAATTTCACTCTAGCTATAAAAGGGACACATGATGGTCTATAATATTGCATGTTGAACCTCTGTAACACTGGGTTCATATACTTACTCTAGCATATCCATAGCTTTTTATTGCCTATCTCTTTTTACTTTCATCCCAATAATGTGTTTAGTTGCACCAAGGTCTTTCATTTCAAATTTAATAGTGAGTTGAGACTTCAATTCTACAATCACGACTTTCCATTTACTAATAAATAACATATCATCAACATATAATGCAATGTACAGGAAATGACCACCATCATCTTTATAAGAAACACAGTGGTCTAATTTAGAAGTCTAAAATCACAAACTCAACTCATATGTATCAAATTTATGGTACCACATCCTAGGACTCTTCCCGAGGCCATACAAATATTTCTTCAATTTGCAAACCAAATTACTTTTACCTGTTACCACGCAGTGCTCTGGTTGGGTCATGTAAATATCCTCCTCCAAATCACCATGAAGGAAAGCAGTTTTCACATCCATTTACTCAACCTCTAAATCATGAGAAATAGTAATAGAAATAAAAAAAATCCAATGGATGTCATTTTTTTATGGGGAGAAAATATCTCACCATAATCAACACCCTCAACCTGAGAGTGGCCTTTTGTAACCAACCTTGCTTTATACTTCTCAATGCCTCCATCTGAAGCAATATTTTTATTGAACACCCATTTGCAACCAATAGTTTTTTGTCATTTAGGCAATGGTACGAGATCCCATGTATCATTATTTTTCAAAGCTTCCATTTCTAGATCCATAACAATCTTTTACTATTCTACATATTTCATACCTAATCCCTCTTCTACAGATTTGGGTTCATCCACACTAGTATTCAAAGAAAAAATACATCTTTAATCATTAGGAGAATACCTTTCACGTGGTTGTCTCTCCCTAGTAGACCTTGGAATGAGCTGAGGTTGAGGTTCTTCCTCCTCTTCTGAAGATTTAGATCTAGATGAGCTCTCCTCAACTTCTTGTCTATCTAGGGGTCTCGATTCAACTTTCTCAGGCATAGAAGATAGTTGAATCACATATTCCTTTTTAGTTTGTTTAGACTGTAATGTAACTAAATAAGGCTTAGTTTCTCTAAAAATAACACTTATACTATATATTACCTTCTGTGCAATAGGGTCCCAAATATCGTATCCTTTTATACAATAATTGTATACAATAAAGACACATTTTACAACCTTGTTCTCGACTTTGTTCACTTCTCCTTTGGACATGTGAATATGCCTCGCAACCAAAAACTCTAATGTGTCTCAATGAAGGCTTATTACTTGACCATGCTTGCATAGGCATTTTATCAACAATAGCTAATGTAGGAGATTTTTTAATCAGGTAGCAAGCGGTGGCAACAACTTAACCCAAAACCTTTGTTAAAGGCAAGCATCACTCAACATACTCCTAGCCTTCTCCATCAATGTCATGTTCATCCTTTATGAAACTCCATTTTGCTTTGAAGATTATGAAGTTTTCTTCTACCTATGAATTGCACAATCTTTACATAACCTATCAAAGTCATTAGTGCAAAATTCACCACCATTATCAGTCCTCAAACATTTTATTTTCCTTCCAGTTTTCAATTCATTCATTGCTTTAAATTTCTTTAAATTGTCTGAAAACATCATATTTACTCTTTATAAAATATACTCATGTACTTCTTGCTACAGTCATCAATAAATAAAACATAATACATGGATTTTCCAATGGAGGGAACATCTATAGGACCAAACACATCATAATGAATAAGATCCAACACACCACAAGATTTATGAGAAATCGAGTAAAATTGAATGTGATTTTGTTTTCCATAATGGCAATTCTCATGGAAATAAAAGTAAAGACTATAATCATTCAAACCTTCAAAAACGTTTCTATTTTTGAAGGTCCTAAGACCCTTCTCTCCAATGTGGCCAAGTCTATGGTGCCATAACATAATCTTATTTGTAGGTAACTTTGATTCAAAAGGAAAAGCACCCATAGGTACCCAAAATCCATTACCATTTACTGTAGGTGAGACTCTCACCTTTTCCAATGAAGTATCCACAAATTTTGTCTTCACAAAAATACTATTACACTCAGAGTGTATTCATCTAGCTTATACAATATTCCAATTCTAACACCTCTAACAACCACCATAGGCCCTCTCACCATTTTGCATCTTGCATAAAAAAGACTACCTGCATACTTGAATCTATCAATTTTCTTACATATAACAAATTTTGTCTTATACCAAGGAAATGAAACACACCATTAATATTTCTTATTCTACTATTAGTAAACTTGATTTTAAATTTACCATGGGCAACAATATTTAAATAAGAATCATCACCCAAGTACACCTTACCTCCATCATATTATTCATATTAAAAAAACCAATCTCTATTAGAGGTCATATAAAAAGATGCACTTGAGTCATTCAACCATGCATCATTGTATGCATGAGTGGCCAAATTTGCAATGAACGCATCACCATCTTCCTTCTCAAACTCAGAATCAGAATTGGATGTATTCTTTTTACTTTTCATCTCTTCTTTGTAGTCCTTATAGATGTGTCCAGGATTACCGCAATTCCAACAAATAACTTTGAAATTTCTAAGAGATTTGGATCTCCCTCTAGATTTGGATGTGTTACACTTCTCATTATTATTGCTTTTTCTTCAGCTCTTCCATGGGAAAATAGGCCTTCCTTGGCACTGATGGATAACTTCCTCCTCATCTCTTTAGAAAGTTAGTAACCCACTTCATCTTCCATCCTCAAAATGACAAAAGTATTTCCAATGGCCATAACAAGTGAATCCCATGAATCATGTAAAGAACAAAGTAGGATTTGCCATTTCTCTTCCTTGTTTATCTTGACACTGAAAAATGAAAATTGAGCCACCAACATATTGAATGCTTCCAAGTGGTCTATAATTTGTCCATCATCCTCCATTCTCAAAGAATATAGCTTTTTCCTTGAGAAAAATCTTATTTACTAAAGATTTCACCTTATACATTTCACGAAGCTTCTTCCACACAAGCTCTTTGTAGATGACTCTTCATGGACATAGATTAAAAAAATGTGCAAGGAACAATCTGATTAGACCCTTGGATTTATAGTTCATAAAAACATATTTAGCAGCCTCACTCGGATCTATAGGTTTCATGACAACCTCATCAAAAAACTCCCACAGATCTTGATGTATTAGTAGACCCTTCATCTTCAAATTCCAAATTTCAAAATTATTTCCAAACAAATTATCCACCTCTATTCTCCCTAATGAAATAGCCATATGAAATTCCTACAACAAGAACACAAAGTATCTTCTACACAACCTCCTCCTCAAATCTAGATTAGTTCAAAAAACCTATCAACCAACAATAAAACCCAAAGGTGATCAGGGTTTGATACCACTTGTAAGGAAGTTAAGTAGCTAAGTAACTTGCTACACTAATCTTGATGAGAGGATAGTGTAAAAAATTTCTCAGATCTTTTCAATAGTTATAGAAACTTAATAATAATAAACATAAGGATAAACAATATGCATACCACAAAACAAAGTATTACATAGGGAAAACCCTTTTGAGATAAAACCCCACACACCAAAAACAACCCAATATATTATTCAACAATAAAAAATAAATTACAATACTTGAAGAGAAAGATTCTTTCAGAAGTATCACCGACCAGAGATACAAAGGTATCTAGAAACCTATAAGGCTCTTACACAAACTCTCAATCTCACACACCTACTATTTAGGAGATACAATATAAGAAGCTATCAAACGACATTATAAAACCATGGGCTAGAACCACCCCAAAAAGAGGCGCCCATCTTATCTCCAATAAAAGATGCCTATGATGTGTCAGTACAAACACCGACACATGTAACTCCCTTTTACAACTCATTTACATTTTTAACACATTTTACATTTCCTATTTCAGGAGAACCAACTTCCAAAGGGCATAACTTTTAAAGCGTGTACCCGAATTTCTATTATAACTACTTTTCAGAAACCCCTTGAAGCATTCTATAGATGGGACCATGTAGTGCCATCCCCCCAAAAAATGACCACTTGTAGATCCTCTAATGCCTTCAAAATTAAGTTCAAAGTTTTCATACCAGTTAAAAATAGCTATCACTTGTGACTGCAAGGTTGAGACACTTTTTCCCAACAATCTCCCACTTGTCGAACACCTTGCAAGAGAAAAGTGAGTATCTACACCATAGTTTAATTGCTAGGGGCCCCGAGGCCCATAGAATTTGAAAACCATCTAAACTTCTTTGTGCCCACATAATTTGTTAATAAATCTGCAACATTCATTAAAGTCTCTACCATAACCAACTTCACCCTACCATCCTCAACCATATCTCTGAGAAAATGGTATTGAATATCAATGTGCTTGGTTCTGGCAAGAAAATTTGGGTTCTTTAGTAGGAAGATAGCATTCTGACTTTCATACATAATCTCTTAAGCTAAATAGTTTCTTTACAAGCATGAGTAGATTTCATATACTCTGCTTTAGTAGTGCAGAAAGAAACCAAAACATGTCGCTTGCTCATCCAACTAATTGTACTGCCAAATAATGTAAACACTTAAACATTAGTGGATATTCTATGATCAATATCACCGGCCCAATAGACACCCACGTAACCATAAATATCAAGGGAAATTTCATCTCCTATCATATTATGACAACAAAAATAATACTATGAGGTACCCTTCAATATCTAAAGACTCTTTTGACTACTTCTCAATCAACCCTACCAAGATTAGACATATATCCAAAAATAACTCCAACTGCTTGGGCAAGGTTCAATCTAATATAAACCATAACATACATCAAACTTCCAACTGCACTTTGGTAAGGTACTCCTCATGTATTTCATCTCTTATGGAGATGTAGGATAGTGTGAAATAGAAAATTTTATTCCAACTATAAAAGAAACACATAATGGTCTACAACACTACATGTTTAATCTCTATAAAATTGAATTCACATACTTACTTTGGCCTATCCATAACTTTCTATTTACTCTATCTCTTTTGATTTCCATCCCAAAAATGTGTTTAGCTACAACAAGGTCTTTCATTTCAAATTTAACAGTAAGTTGAGAATTCAATTCTACAATCATAACTTTCCCTTTACCAATGAATAACATATCATCAACATATAATACAATGTAAAGGAAATGACCACCATCAGATTTATAATAAATGCAGTGGTCTAATTTAGAGCTCTCAAATCCCAAAATCAACACATAGGTATCAAATTTCTGGTACCACATCCTAGGACTCTGCTTGAGGCCATACAAATATTTCTTCAAATTGCAAACCTAATTACTTTTACCATGTAGTGCTTAGGTTGTGTCATGTAAATATCCTCCTCCAAATCACCATGAAGGAAAGAAAATTTCACATCCATTTTATCAACCTCTAAATAATGAGAAATAGCAATAGAAAGTAAAAATCTAATAGATGTCATTTTTTCAACGTGAGAAAATATCTCACCATAGTCAACACCCTTAACCTGAGAGTAGCATTTTGAAACCAACCTTTCTTTATACTTCCCAACGCTTCCATATTAACCAATCTATTTCTTGAACACCTATTTGCAACCTACATGTTTTCATCCTTCAGGAAATGTTACAACATCCCATGTATAATTCTTTTTCAAAGTTATCATTTCTCCATCCATAGCAATCTTCTAGGATTTTACATCATTCATACCCAATGTCTCTTCTACAGATCTGGGTTCAATTGCACTAGTATTCAAAGAAAAAATACATCCCCAATCATCAAGAGAATACCTTTCGCATGGTTGTCTCTACCTAATAGACCTTGAAATGAGCTAAGTTGGAGGTTTTCCCTCCTCATCTAAAGATTCAGAGCTAGATGAGCTCTCCTCAACTTCTTTTCTATCGAGGGGCATCAATTCAAATTTATCATGCGTAGAAGGTAGTTGAATAACAACTTCCTTTTTAGTTTTTTCAAGATGCAATGTAGTTGAAGAAGGCTTAGTTTCTCTAAAAATAACACTTATACTATGTATTACCTTATAATAGGGTCCTAAAGATTGTATCATTTCACACCATGACTGTAGCCAATGGAGATATATTTTACAACCTTGTTCTTGACTTTATTCGCTTCTCCTTTGGCACATATGCATATGCCTCACAACCAAAAACTCTAAGATGTCTCAATGAAGGCTTATGACCTAAACATGATTCCATAGGCATTTTATTAATAAGAGCTAATGTAGGAGACCTTTTAATCGAGTAGCAATCAGTAGTAACAACTTTATCCCAAAACCTTTATTTAAGGCTAGCACCATTCAACATACTCAATCTTTTCTATCAATGTCCTATTCATTCTTTCTGCAACTCCATTCTTCTATGGAGAATACAGAGTTGTCTTCTATTTGTGAATTCCATAATCTTTACAAAACCTATCAAAATCATTAGAGAAAAATTAACCTCCATTATCATTCCTCAAACATTTTATTTTCCTTCCAGTCTGCAATTCAACCGTTGCTTTTGTAGACGTCTAAAATTGTTCCTATTAATTAAATTTATTTTAATTTATAATCCCTGTAGCATTATAATTAATTAATTATCTTTGCTATATTCCTCTACCCATTTAATTAAATTTATTTAATTAAGTTGGGTTCATTACCTAAAGTATTTAAATTTAATTTAAATACCCCCTCTCCAATGTATTAAATTTGATTTAATACATGTCCCTCCATAAATCCCCTTTTTAAATAAATTCCTATTTATTTAATCTTACACACTCCAAAATACGTCTAAGCTTTGATTAATTTAAATGTAATCCTAATCCCAACCTAGAAACCTAGCCTACACCCATCACCTCGCTCACTAAACCTTCCTTTTCAAACTAATCTATGATTAAGCCCCTAAAAAGGTGACTCCTAAACTCATACATGTGTGAGAAACTTCTCCCAAGGAAGCCACCCAAATTCCTTAAATGCTCCGACACTCTTGTCCCGCACTCCTTTCTCCCATGTTTCTCACACATGTGAGCAACCTTGGGCCCTTCAAACTTTAAATGCCCATCTTGTCTCAAGCTAAATTTTTGCACGACCATCCCCCTTAGCATGTGTCCCTTATGTGTCTCCTATGTGGATTCCATATAGGTTCCACCTCATCCAATCTCTCACCCTTGCTCCAGAAATCTATAAATAGGAGCCTTGCCAAGAACAAATCCATCCATTGTTAGTGCATTGTTATCATGTTAGTTTCATTCTAGGAGCATTTTAGCAATATCATGTTAGTTTCAATTCATAGCTTTAAATCTCTATTATCATGTTATCTTAATCTTGAATCCTTGTTATATAGATCTTGTATTTCATCACAGAAGCGTATTAATCTTGAATCAAATCAATGTCTTCATCTTTGATCTTTGAAATGAAAGTAGTTCCTCGTACTAGCTTGCATCTCTCTCGATCTCCATTTATCTTGCACTATAGAAATTTGCATCATTTGGGGATTTAAATCTATTTTGTTTAGGAGAGCACATCCACGTTTCTATAAAAGATAAAATCAAACAAGTCATTCGAGTGCAGTTGTTTTGTCTCTATCAAAGGTTGTGTGGGAGCTTTATTTTTTAGTTCAAGTTTCATTCATTTTTTATTTAGACTGTGCTAACCCACTAATCATTTGCATGGTTGAGCTTGTTCTACATAGGTAAGTTTTTCACACATACATTTTGGCACACCTGGTGGGACCCACATCCCTAATACCCTTCACATTTTTTTTCAAATTTCATGATAAAACATGCTCAGTTCTATTTTGTCATCTCCGCTTGCGGACTAACATTTGTGCAGATCCACATCTGTGATCAGAAACTAGCATCACCACCCTTGATAGTTCATATTAAGTTTACGGGTTTAAATAGTTTTTGTTCGCTTTCTAACAATTTTACATTCGTGTTTTGACAATTAATGGTTTTTTTGAAAATGAATGTTGCCAATTTTTTTCAAATTTTTTTAAATCACAGATAAACTATCATCTGTATAGGTAAACTGACATCTCCAAAGGTCCACATCTACGCATCCTCCAATCACCATTTACACTCAGTACAAATGGGAATAAAAACACGTGTTTAAATTCGATTTCTATTTCTAGCACTGATTTCAAACTCACGTCTTTTCCAAACCACATCTGCGCAGATTGGCATCTACATCTAGAAACTGACGTCTTTGCCTATTTACATATTTACTTGAGTTTTTAGTTTGTTTTATCAAAGACCAATCAATTGTGCAACTTGTTCTTTTCAATTATCGAAGACTAGAGGATCAAAACTACTAATCTTCTTGCAGGGTCCATGATTTCTCTTATGTTTCTTTGGGAATAAACCTGGCATGATAAACACACTTTCTTATTTCGGGGAAATGAATCAACCTTAAATTCTTTAAACACTTTATTTATTTATGGGAGTGTTCTATGTTAGCTATAAAATCTATTTTTTCTCTAACTAGGTTTTACTTTGGAAAGAACTCATGTGCATGATGTGTTTGAAGTTTTTCTCAAAAATTATTTTTGAGCTATGTGTCTAGATTAAATCCCTTAATATAAGTGACGTTAGATTAAACTATATTTGTATCCTCTCCCCTCTAGAGGGCGATCTCAAATCAGTAATAGCATGGTCGATATAGAAATAAGACATTGAATAAAAACTTTTCTTATCCCACCAAGCTTGGGAGTGATGTGTGGATGATAGTTTGGATCAGGCGAATAGTACCTAAGGAGCCAACATGGTCCAATAGAGACTTAAGTGTCTCACACATGTAAAAACCGATTGTGGGGACACCACAAATATTACTAGAAACTGTTAATTACTAGCCTCCCTAGTTCACCTCCAAAAGATGACTTATTATAGTGCAAGGGGATGGAAGATTCTCCCCCCAAGATTCCCATCATACATGTCCCAGGATATTGTGTTGCAAAAGAGATCTTCATAGCATGGCAACAATACCTGAAATTAACAACACCTTCTTCTCCCTTATACCCAAAAAGAACGATTGTATCAACCCAGCGGACTTTCATCCTATTTCTCTTTGTAACACTATTTATAAGATATTATCAAAATGTATGGTGAATAGACTTAAAAATCTACTCCCGATCTTAATCTCTGAGGAACAAATAGGCTTTGTAGCCAAAAGATCGATCTTAGATGGCATTATCATCGCTCAAGAACTTGTTCACACTGCGCAAGTGACCAAGGAACCGAGTATGTTTATCAAAATAGATATACAAAAAGCTTATGACAAGGTGG
>MU228320.1:2856834-2868630 GCA_018584345.1 Thuja plicata | reverse complement strand
AATCTAATATGGAGATTAGAACAGAGGCAGGTTAATACTTAAAATGCAAAATGCATAAGTTACTAACATTGACAGGTTATTGAATCTTAATAAGAATGAATAACCAATACATAACAATTATAGTCAAATCGAAGAGGTAATTACTCCTTATCCTTTTATTTAATTTTCTTATTAATATTCATCATCCCTGTGAATTTAGATTTAAAAAATCTATTTTTTCGATATTAGCTGATCCCTGGATGTGGAGGTTTGTTTGTCTGGTTTTTAGGCAGGACTAACCAAGCAAGGCTCAAGTCCTCATCACGACAAAGCAGGAAGATCAGAGATTTTGTCTTAACAGCACGACTAGCTTAATCATTGTTTAATAATCAATGTATAACCTTTAGATATTGAATTCTAAAAAATCATATCTCGATAAGTATCGAGCCATAGGTATGCCTACGGAAACTATGTATTTAACAAATCTCATATTTGTACAAGTCGTGGGTATGCCCACGTTATTTTTGTATATGGATAGGACCTTTGGTCCCGGGCAAGGCTGGAGGTTTTCTCAACCCCGCTCTTTCCTACCAGCGCCTGCAGTGAGCGGGGTCACACTGTAAAACAACTATTTATATTAATAAAAAACTCTTCAGGGCTTCAGCCTTTTATCGATAAAAAAATATATATATACCTAACAAAAGGCAAAAACATGGGCGCCCTTTCGGGGGTGACATTGTTGTGTGAGTCAAAGGACTACCAAGCAATGAGTCTATAATATTTTATCTCAAGCCAATTCCTTAGGGTAGCAAGTTCTTGAACTGTCTTCATTGTTTTGACCACATAAAAACATAAATGACTTGAAAAAGTCATTTGAACATAATGTATACACCTAAAATTAGTCAACACAAGTCAAAGAAAGTAAAAGCAAAAATAATCAAAACCAAGCTATTTTGAATTAATTGCAATCAATAGATTAAATCACTAGGTAATTGAATTAATCATTTAATTACTTGGTTCATCAATTATTTAAATTCAATTCTTTAAATCAAACATGGCTAAAGTAATTAATTCTTTTGAATTAATTAAATCCTAATTTCTCTCACCCACCACTAAATGATGAAAAAATCACTCAAGCAACGGGGAATGAGAAAAGAGAGCACATAGATTGCAAAAAGGCTTTGTTGTCTTGACTACTCAATCCTATAAATTAATCATGTCCACTCAAAGGGGACAC
This sequence comes from Thuja plicata, assembly GCA_018584345.1. Taxonomy (NCBI): domain Eukaryota; kingdom Viridiplantae; phylum Streptophyta; class Pinopsida; order Cupressales; family Cupressaceae; genus Thuja; species Thuja plicata. Next base: position 2,867,414 of record MU228320.1, on the reverse strand, counting down.
ATCACTCAACCTTAACCTCAACCTTACTTTGACTGTGGTTATCCTAATTCACCCCCTACCATTATGAATTCCTATAAATAGGTGGCATTTCTTAGTGTGAATCACCAATTAACCACTTTACCACTTTACTACCAATTCACATGTATTCACTTCCATTATGCATTTAGTATTGAGCATTATTAAGTAGGATCATAATGAAAATTTTGATTTAGCACAGTTATTCATCAAGATCTTTCATCATAGATTAAATTGTGTATTAATTATCTTTACATCATTCATCATAGATGATTTCTCATTTTCTAAGTTGTCACTAGGATCTCTAATGCAGCTAAGAGCAATATTCCTTGCAACTAGAGAGCAATGAGACTCTCGATAGATTTATCCTTTTAATTTGCATGATCATAGTTTAACTCCTGGAGCTATGTTAAGATGGTGCATTATTAGATTTATATCCAATCTCAGCCAGATGGATGATCTTTGGTTCTGCCTTTGTTCCAATGTTTATCTTTTATGTTGGCTCTATCAAGATAGATGATCTTTCTTCATGATGGTTAGGTAAAATATCAAGTATCTCATCCTTAGGTACCACAATTTGGTTTTAACCTTTGGATACGTCATTTATTTTTCCTTTTTTTGGATCTAGTACTACCACATGGTGGTTTTCACCACTAGATGTTTTATTATTTCTTTTCTTTTTCTTTTTTTCTTGTTGACTGAGAAACTTGACATTTCCTCCCATTGTTGCATCTTGGTATGATTCATTGGTAGAGGAAGGTTCAACCACATTTAGGTATAGAGATATGGAATGTTCATCTTGGAATTCTGGTATATCACTTGTCTCGAGTTATTCCTAATCAATCAATTTAGTATTCACCAACACAAACCATACCATCTCACGCAATATCAATCATCAAATATTTCCCTTCTAATCTATCGAGAGATCCATCTCATCACATTTATCTGATCGATCTCTCGAGAGGTCATATAATACACATTATCATCTTAACCAGATTATATCTGGGGCATCCAATCAGTATCAAAAGCAGATCAAGGTCTGGGGCATTTTATCATCTTCAAAATTCATTATTTTTTCAGGATTTAATTCAACATGGCTGACATTAATCAAAAAATTTCAATCATAATAAATAATTTTCATTAGTGCCAATGCTTGCAAAATCATCTCAATTTTAATCCCAGAGGGCATACTAGCACCAGAGTGCATAGTTTGACGAATCAGGGCACTTTTTAAAATTAGGGACATCAGACATCAAAATTCTTTTTTTACATCAGGGCATCAAAATGGATCAATTTTCACAAAAGAGGTACCACATTATCATAGAAATGACATCGATATCAGATCAACACCATATCAACATTATATCAGCATTAGCATCATCAGTATGACATCAGATTGGATATCAAATCAGTATCAGACATCAAACATCAGGTATTCTTTGAACCAATGTGCTTCACACATTGTTTCAAAGAGGGACATTTGTAGACACCCTAAATTGGTCAACCAAATTCAAAGAGGCCAAATCAATTCAACATCATATATTAATTAAAAAGCCATTAATTAATTAAATTCAAGCAAAAAGGGATTAATTAAACTATGTAACTGATTTAATCAATTAGTTATATAGTTCAATTAAATAAATCAAATGCAACCCATTCTAATTCCCTTACATGACTAATTTAATTAATTATTTGAATTAATTAATTCCTAAATTCAACAAAGGGGAAAAAATCAATCAGCCAATAAGAAGAGATGATTGAGAGCACATGGATCTCTCAAATGCTTTTTTATCTTAGCCACTCATTTAGCCTTTGCTATCCTAACCACTCATTTTGTCATCTTGTACCCCTATTTGAAATCCATCACTCAACCTTAACCTCAACCCTACTTTGACCATGGTAATCAAACTCGCCCCTACCCTTGGGAATTCCTATAAATAGAAGGCATTTCTTAGTGTAAACTTACCAATTCACATTTAGAGTAAGACTTTATTTCATAGCAAGTATATATTTTGTTGAATTGAGCATAGCATGGAGTGTTTAGCATTAAAGCGTTCTTGAGTAGTATCATTATAATGACAAATTCATTTATGTTTAAATATATTTTGAGCAATAAAATAGGGAAATTCATCTTATTTGCATACATTTTCATCTTAGATCCATCTTTTTCATTATTCTTAGCATAATTATTATTCTAGGAGTTGTCACTTTAGGATGCTTTGCAGCCGAGAGCATTTGTTTAGTCCTTCTAGCTAGAGATCCATGAGACGCTCTTAATTTTTTTTCATTTTCAAAATTGATTAAACTAGTTAGATCTTTCAAATTTGATTGAAAATTATGTTAAACTAATGTTTCATGTAGGTATGTCAATTGCAGGTTTATAGACTATAGTTATTAATGTTTCATTGAGTTTGTGTGCATATCAAACATACATAATACATTTGGCACCCACCATGGGGCTCAAGCCACACATTCTAACTTTGAATTTCAAGTGTTTTTATAATTTTGGCATTACATATCCTTGAAAACCAGTAGAATATCGCACCTGGCACAAATATTCTCACACATGGTACAAATATTCTCGCACCTCATACAAAGATTCTTACACCTGGTATAAATAATCTCACACCTGGCACAAAGAAGCTCACACCCAGTATAAAGAGTCTCATGCTTGGTATGTACAACCTCACATATGGTCTATACAATCTTGCATCTGGTTTGTACAATCTCGCACCTAGTTATCAGAAACTCACACCTGGTCCAAAGAATCTTGCATTTAGATGATGAAATATTTCATTTGATCATGATGTTGTGTATTTTCATAAATTCTGGCATTTAGGAAAATGTGCATATCATTTAGGAAAGTCTACATAGCATTTAGTAAAGTATGCAAATCATTTAGGAAAGTATACATATCATTTAGGAAAGTCTACATAGCATTTAGGAAAGATTGCATATCATTTAGGAAATATTACATAGCATTTAGGAAAGTTCTGCATAACATCTGGTCATTTTTTTTAGCATATGGTCATTTCTATTTAATATTTGGTCAATTTTGTCTAGCATCTGGTCATTTCTGTGTAGCATTTGGTAGTTGTTTTGTAGCATCTAGTTTATGACAAGAAACATTAGAATTAAGTTGCACAATTGATAAACTTTATAATTAATTAATGTTTTTGATGAATTGCACATGACTAAAGAGATCAAATCAAGAGAAACTCAGAAAGTGACATACAAATCACCTAATCAGATTATCAAGAGAAAGAGGCAAAAAGGCTATATAAAGACGCAAAACAAATACAACTAGCAATCAAAGCCGAAACCTTGGAAGAGAGGATTCAAGCATGAAACATGTATTGGAAGATTATTTATCTCTATCAAACCTTTTATAATGCTTCCTTTATTCATCTTGATGATTATCCTATTTGAATATGGTTCATTTTAAGAAAGTTAAAAAATCCAAGTGTAGAACACCTGATTATTGGAAAGAGAAGGAATCTAAGATATTGAACACTATGATAAGAAAGTCTAGAACGCAAACATTATGGAAAACTTTGAATAAGAAGTGAAAGCTAACGAACATTACATAGAAATTCTCAAATTGTATCAAACTAAATTTCCATCTTTACCCTAATAAATTTTCATTTCAAATTTAAGGTGGATTTTCTTTAGATTATTCTTCACTTTGTTCATTTTATGTTGAACTAACATTCATGACAAAACTTGGATGCTAAGGAGCTTGGAACAATCGCTGAGGTAAAGTTTAACAAAACATCAAAAACCTCAAAAATGACCATATAGCTTTGAATAAGGTATGATTCTTGCAACCTTTTATTTCATTTAATTTTCCTAAATTATGGAATTTCAAAGTTCTAACACATAATTTAACTCGGAAGACCTCATTGTGCTTGTGAACAAAGGTATTTTGGCTTATACTTTCACCTTTTTTCATGGTAATAGAAACATTAAGCGTACCTGAGTTCCATTAGATAAAGTTTCAAATAAATGAACACCATTCTTATTGTGTTTGGAGATCAAGGGTAATAAGGGATATATTATCATCCTTCTTGGGGTGATCAAAATCCTAAAACTACTTTTGTCTTGTTTCAATTCAAACAGTGCATTCATTTTAAAACTATAGTGGTTCTGCCTCCTGATATTTTTCTTATCTAGGATGGTGAGAGGGACGACCCAAAGTTGGATACAATCATATTAGTTGTGATAATCCAACCCACTATAATCTAAAAAATATTTCATCCTTAATGGAGTGATTAACAAAGGGTTTTTGCACAATAGCTCTCCTATAATAATCCTCATAGATTGTGCAAAACATTATTTTCATGATGGCGGGAGACTCTTGAAAAGAGAGGTAAAATTAAAAGGCTTCTTTAAACATAATCCTAAATAAATCCTGGTTAAATATAAAGCTTACCTCATTATCCATTTGGAACCAAAATTGTCCTTAGATAGCTTGTATGATTTTATTTTATTTTTATCAAAACTTATGGAAACATTATAAGAACAACAAATGGATGTTATACTTGTTTTGCTTTTGATAAGATGGGTGCTTAAATGTGTTTTTTTATATTTGAAGGATCCTAAAAACTATAATAATTCATCCACTTGAACTCAAAACATAAAAAAAATCAACAATCTTGCTCCAATTCTTCAAAATATGGGTTGTTTGGTGCATATAGTTTGCAAAACCTCACATTTGGTCTCTAAAGTGTAGCATATGGTCTTCAAAACCTCGCATTTGGCCTTTGAAGTGTAGCACATGGTTCCTAAAATATCACATTTGGTTCCATCTCAATTGGTCTCTAAAGTGTAGCGTATGACCTATGTAGTTGAGCATTTGGTCTCTAAAGTATAGCATTTGGTCTCTAAAGTGTAGCATATGGTATGCAAAACCTCACATTTGGTCTTTGAAGTATAGCATATGGTTCCTAAAAGATCTCATTTGGTTCCATCTCAATTGTTCTCTAAAGTGTAGCATTTGGTCTCTGAAGTATAGCATTTGGTCTCTAAAGTGTAGCATTTGGTCTCTAAAGTGTCGCATATGGTATCCAAAACCTAACATTTGGTCTCTAAAGTGTATTTTATGGTTCCTAAAAGCTCACATTTGGTTCCATACAATTTGAACAAAGTTTGAAAGTGGTTTTGGATACCCTTTTCTGAATTATGTCAATTTCACTCAAAATAGTCTCAAAATTCTATCCATATCTATCCTTTGTCAAACAAGTGAATCATCGTCATTGTTCCATCAACTAAAACATTTTGCAAAGTATTGTCCAAACACCATCAGTCTTTGCTGTTGAAGGTTCATCATCAAGGATTACATTTCCTTCACCTAGAACCTAAGAAATCAAGGTTACTTTTTGAGTCTTCATCATAGAAATATATATTATTCTATTAGACTCCATCACCTTGTACATAATTCAAATTGATCAACCAAAATTAAGATACTTGTTTGCAAACCTGATGCAGTCAAGGATGGAGAAACCTCAAAATATCAGTCTGATCCTTGCAACCAACACAACACAATAGAAATAATAAGATCAACAAGCCAATAATGAGAAAATGAGAGATCAACCTTCAATTATGATCAGTGAATCAATTACAATAGATATGAAACTGTCTCACATGCCAAACATACATGCCTGATTATGATCAAAAAGCTATTACAAACCCTAGCCAAGCTACGCAAGATAATCTTATGAAAACTCTCTTATTCCTTCAGAATAAGTCCATAAGCTTAAATAGCAACCACAACATCTAGTCGGCCTCAAAAAGATCATATTTTCCAAGAATAATAAAACATGTTACAAAAAAAGGCCAAGACCCAAAAACAACTAGATCAACCTCCAATGCAAACAATAAGAGATGTGATCATACAATAAGGTTGGCCTCAAATGTATAAGTGATTTGATAGGATCACGCTAAAAAAACAAACTGATAGATTGGAAAAATGATCAGAACCCAACCACAAACCAATAACATGAAGAACATAACAGTCCCACAAAGAATCTGCAATAACTCACGCGTGATGAACCAAATGAGGTGCGAAAATAGGAAATGATCCGTCATGAAGCCATGAACACTCTGCCATGACCGCAACCAAAAAGAACAAGTACAAATCTATCACCAATATAAATACCACACTAAAATCATAATGGAATAACAACAAAAGTAAACGCTTTTGGTTGATGCAAGATCACCAAGATCCCAAGGTGCTCTTGCATGCGATACCTAGGGTAATTGAAAATTGAGTCCCTCAATTTTATAGGGCCAAAGGAAAACCAAATTGGACAACCTCAGCCTGATATATCCACAATTAGATAAAATATTTGATTTTAACCTTAGAATTCCCAACCTTCAAGTTCAAGAATGTGAACCAGTATACAATAAAAAATTTCCTTCGCAAATCTAATCTGCACATCCTCTACACCAAATCAAACCAGATAAATAACTCTTTGACAAAACCAAACTGATCAACAACGTACCCACACACAAGATCTGAAAATCCTTCTCTCGTCTTAAGCCACTCATCCTCATACTCATCACACCTCTATTCACTCTCTATTGTCAATTCATTAGCAACAATGAATTCATCAACCACTCTCAATCCGCTGCTATGATCCTTTATCCATACTTCTTCCATCAACACCATAATCTTTGTCTTCAAATCAATCTTCATCTTCACTCTTAGTATGTCAACCCTCAAGCCCTCATACATATTCCTAACAAAGGAATACTTCTCATTCAATGCAACGTAAGTGACAAAATTTGCCTTCCAAAAATAAATCTGATCAACATCAGTAATGAACCACATGCCTTCACACTCTCTAGGTAATCTCTGCAAGAAATCAACATCTAACTGAAACAAATATGTCCGCAACTCTCCTTCAGCGACTTGAGCATAACCAAAAAAGGAAACTCCATCCAAAAAAATCCCATACTACTCAACAAACCCAATAGCACCAAGACTATTACTACTATCCTTATCAACATAAAACTCTCCAACTAATCCAACTAGGTCAATAATGTTCACCACAGAGAATTTAACTATGCCAACATTCTCAACAACCTCATCGTCACCTTCAACAATAATTCACTCATTAACTTCCTCATTAGATCTAATGAATATATTATTCTTAACCACATCTATATCCACCTTACCTACTTTGTTTTCAAAAAGTTCTTCCATACCCGAAGGCAGAATATTCACATATTCCTTAACATCCTCTTTCACTATTGCAACCCTTGTTTGTTCCTTACTCTTTTGAATTATGCTTCTAATAGGCCATAAAATATTCTTCTTGAATGTTAAGTTTCATTTCAACATTAAAATTTTTATCTTCTCCAATGCTTTCTTTAGGTCTCTAATCCCTTGTTCCAAATTCACTTGTCTTTCTTCTTCTTCCTCTGAACCTTTATATCCTTTCATCAGTTCCACCTCTCTAGAAATTCTCCAATCCATCTTCATAATCCTATCTATGTAGGTCAGATCCTTTCAACCACCACCCCACAAGCAAATCCAAAGGATACAAAACCTTTCTCTAATACCACTTGATGTAGTCAAGGGTGGAGAAACCTTGAAAGATCAGTTTGATCCTTGTATCCAACCCAAAACAACATAAATAATAAGAACAACAAGCCAATAATGACAAAATGAGATATCAACCTTCAATTATGCTTGGTAAATCAATTACAATATATTTGCAACATGCAGTCTCACGTGTGAGACATACATGCCTGATTATGATCTGAAATATCTTACAAACCCTAGCCAAGGTGCGCTAGATAATCTTATGAAATATCTCTTATCCCTTAGGAATAAGTCCATAAGCTTAAATAGGAACCGCAACATCTAGTCAACCTAAAAAAGATCACATTTTCGAAGAATAAGAAAATATGTTACAACAAATAGGCTAGGACCCAAAAAAATTGGATCAACCTCCAATGCAAACAATAAGAGATGAGATCATACAATAAGGTTGGCCTAAAATATATAAGTGAGATGGCATGATCGAACTCAAAAAAACCAACTGGTAGATCAAAAAAATGATCAGAACCCAACCACAGACCGGTAGTAAGATGAACAACTCAGTCCCATAAAGAATCTGCAATAACTCATGCACGATGAAACCAAATGAGGTGCGATCATAGGAAATGATCCATCATGAAGCCATGAACACTCAGCTACGACCGCAACCAAAAAGAACAAGTACAAGTCTATCACCAACAAAAACACCAGACTGAAAGCATAACAAACTAACAACAAAATAATTTATTTTTTATTGATGCAAGATTTCCAAGATCCCAAGATTCTCCTACATCAAAGACCTAATAAGAATTCTAGACCAAATCAATCATCTCCAACAGGATATTAACTCAAGGTTGACTCAAGATCATTTTTTTACACCAATCCAAACTAAATCAAGCTATCATATACACCCATGTATTTATTGGTTCAACAAATTCAAGGTGTCGAGAGACAGATTCATGACATAAAACAAGCTAGAAATGGACCAATAACAACAACAATTGAGAATTATCTCCGAAAAACAAATGACATCATTTCTAATGCACAAATTTAAGGAATACAAAAAAAAAAAGCTACAAATAAAAATAAAATTCTTAAATCCAACGTTTATTCTACAAACACAAGTGAGGCCAAATATCCATTAGATAGAAGGTTTACCCCTTTGGGATAATCTCATGAATCAACTTTGAAAGAGCTTCCTAAAAACAATCTTATCACATTTTCCAAAGTGACTATAGGAGGATGGGAATTCTTTAGTGACTATTGTGTATATGATATACGCAATAGAATAAGACATCGAATCACATGGAATTGAAACATAAAGTCCAATATCTTATTGATGATGTCATAATCGAAGAAGAAAATCCTAATGATTCGTGTAATGAATAAAAATATGCTAATATCAAGCATGATCAATAGCATGAATTGGTGTCTAGAAATAACTCACATGTAGCCTCTACTTATTCCAATATCCCTTGATCTCATGAAACTTCACAACAAGCCACACTACCTCCATTAAACAATAAACTTAATGAAGACACTTTTCATGTTGACCATGTGGACCCTCAAGGGATCTCTCTTAAAAACATCCAAGCTAATCCACATATTGAGGAAAATTCCTCCCGGGATTCAAAAATCCTAGATCCCAAGTTATCATATATTTCAATTCCCATCATACCTATTCAAAATGATCCTCCATCATCCCTCCAAGAATCTCCCATATGTATCCAAACTCCTACCTTGTCCTTAGAAGTGTCTCTATGTCAAGAAGGTCATTCAAAGTATGAAGAAACAAGTCTCAGTAAAGATTAAGATCAAGATATTATCCATTCCTATCCAATATTTGACCAAGATCCTATATCCCTAGAGTTTCGTGATGATTCCCTCATGCCCTTTCACTTCTTTTAAGATGATACCTTCCCATCTCAAGAAAAAATTATTCCTCCAAGTCCTATATTTTATCCACATTCTAAGAAAGATCAAGATATCTCTTACACTATTTCCAATGATCCTATTAAAAACCAAGAGCCAAGTACTCTTTCTACACTATCCAATGATCCTCTTCCTTGTCAAGATCCAAATATCCCATCATCCCTTTGTCAGGATCCTCCATGTCTACATAAAGAACCTCTCATTCTACTCAATCCCTCCCATGATAATAAATCCCCTAAAGCTTTAGTTGCTCCTATCAAAGCTACTCCTATCAAATTTTATACTATCAAAGCTACAAATGAGCCCATTGATATAAAAATAAGTCTTAAAGATGATAGCCTTGGCGATATATATCACTCTAAAGATGTTGATATCCCTTCAACACCTTATATCCCTTTATTTAAGCATAAGAATACACCTTCACCTTCCTCCAAATCTATTCTTGGCCCATATATCCCAAAGCTAAAGTCTTTATCCCTTCCATCCATATTGGGTCCTTTATCCCTCCATCAACCATACCCAACTGTTCTAGCTCACTATCCACCTACCCTATAAAAAATCAAGGTCAACAAAGGCACACATACTTGATAAATTTCCAATCACTTATCCATATAAACCCTCCATATTATTCCTACCTATCCATGAACCCCAAAACCTTTGGAAGAAACTTGGATGTCAAACGTGAAAAAATAAATCCAAAAATCTACATATATACAAAGATCAACATGTCTAATCTAATCGATATGTGAATAAAAAGAAAAAAGAAATATCCAGAAGGTCGTAAAGGTCCACCAAGAAAAATATATATCCAAAAGGACGTAAAGGTCCACCAAGCAAAAATAAATATCTAAAAGGCTACAAACGTCTGCCAAATAAAAAGAAATATTTAAGAAATATTACATATCCTTCATGATGGAGAAGGCTTCATATATACATGACTAACTTACAACATTCCAACTTAAAATGAAGAAAGCATTGCACATGCTACTTGAAGATGGTTTTCAATACATTACAATATGCAACAAGAGGAGGATCTTACTACAAGGATCAACAATACAACAACATAAGGTGTTTCCACACAATCACA
>MU228320.1:2840374-2854048 GCA_018584345.1 Thuja plicata | reverse complement strand
TATATATATATCCCCTTTTCCACCATTGATATTGACAAGGTTGGGAATTTCCATGAACATAAAGCATCCTATATATTTATCCTATCCACCAGCCTATGCTTATCTACTTGTTTCATCCATACCACCTTATCATGATATCGGTTATCCTAAACATCCTTTCGTTATCCCTTATCACCTTTGAGCTTCATCCTATCCATATATATCCTTTGGTCTTGATCAAAATTAAGGACATAAAATAAAAAAATAGGTTCTAGAAAGCGTCTTGACATGTCCACTCCTTTGGACAACACATGCCTTTCATTGCATCATGTCATTACCCTATATGCTATCTGAAAGCATCTCATTAGCCTACATTGCCATATTCCTTTTTCCTTAATTTGGGTAATCTTAAATGAGATCATCCTTGAGGGTTACATTACACACACTTCCTCCATCATTTCCACATACATTATAGCTCATCCACTCTTTCATTCACTTGGAATGCCCTACACCTTGCTAGACATTAGGGTAAAACAAATGTGATCTTTCTTGAGAATTAGTGATTAATTTAAAAATCCAAACAAATCATAAAATCTTTAAAAACATAAAATAAATTTCTTTGTATTGTGACACTTAGCACGGTCATAATCAAATGGACCTTCTATCCAATTAGCTTGTAAGTTATATGATCATTAGTTTTTATCAATCTAATTTGTGGCTTCATCAGATACTATCATGATCTATTAATTATCTTATACAAGATGCATCATTCTTGAAACTAGACATCTCAATCAACATACTAGACCAATTACTTGTGACAAGAATCACTTATGCATGCATTCCTAAATAGATGGCTATTGGATATATCTGATTTATTTTGATATGTTTTGGACATCCTTGTATATATCCAACTATATTTTCATCATCCATGTACATAGTCATAATAAAATCCCCAAAGTTTCATAGCGCAATCATCCAAGCAATATTTTATCATGGTTTGGAATTGGTCTTAGTTCATTATCATTGTCAAAATCCAAACCATGGGCACAAATCCAAACATCATGGGATCTTCATTAAAATAGACACAAGCAAAAAACAAACATTCTTCACCAAGATTAAAAAAAAACAAAAAAAAATAGGACAGTTGAACTTTTCAAATCAATTCACATCTCAAATTTCAAACATCCAAACTTTCAAATAATAATCAAACATCAACACATAAAAATAAATCCACACATCAAATCGAACAACTTGAACAAAATCAAAATGAAGACAATGGATGTAATTACTTTGAAACTCTAAAAAATGCAAAGAGATTCAAACTTGTGTTTCTTGATTTTTTGCATCATATCTTTTTAGAAACTCTGGTATGTCTTTTGACGAGAGGAGCAATGATAAATCATGATATTTTCTTGGTATTTTGATTGTAGGATTGATTCGAAGAAGTATGCAAATTAGTCTTATGACATGATCATCAAAGAACTATTGAGGACATTGGTATATGGAAGGGATGAATTCTTTGTCTATTTACTCAAAAGGATACTTAGTTCATTTATGTTATTCATACCTTGATGCTAAGATCCACTTGCAACATTGAATCCGATGAAAGCAGTATTCATACACCCATGGAATGGAAATATCACCAGTGAGGGCTGTATCAAATTTAATGATTCACAAAACTTCAATGATGGCAATGGTCACATTGAATCTGATGAAAGAGGTATTCACACCCCCATGTTTTTCAAATCTAACCAATGAGGGTTGTATCTATTTCAAAATGACCTACCAAAAAGCTCAATGATGATAATTGCAAAAATAAAGATCCATTAAAAAGTGACAATAATTTTAAGTTTCATTTGAATATTGCATTCATGTTAGATTAAAACTTGCATCAATAATAATTATGAGATTTCTCAAGGAAATGAGGGGGGTCAATCATCCAAGTCAACTCATTAAAATTCTTCTTTAGGTGGAATATGTTGGACGTCAACAAAAGCAAGTGCATTTCATTATTCATTATCATTCAGTTTTATTCATTAGTACATCATCGTTTTTGCATTCCATCATTCCATACATCATCTCATCTCTACATCCATATACATCATGCATCTATACATCATCTTATATTCATCCTATGCATAACCATGAATAAATGCATCATATATCCATAAATATTGTATTAAAATAAATAAATAAATAAAATACATAAAATCATATAGACATGCATCCATCAAATATCTTATTGCATCATCATAAATCACCAAAATCATAAATTCCAATGTATAATTACATCAAAGAAGAATAATTCATCGGTATCAAATGAGCGAGAGAGGGGTAAGGTATATCAAATGTCCACATCAAGATACATCAATAGTCCATTAGTAACATCAAAGGATATATACATAGGTCCATCATAAAAATTGACATCATCACAAAGATATAGGCATGCCTGCCTCCTCAATCTATAGGATGACTCATCAAAATGCCACCACCCGTGTCTGCAACGCCTGTAGATGACCCTTCTCTTCCACTAGTCTTTGATCCTATATCATTTGGATATCTAATTGATCCTGTATTGTCAAGATATCTAACTAACCCTATCCTAATTATTCAAACATCAAACATCATCCATCCTATCAACTTGCTTGATATTTTTATTAATCCCTATGAGCACATCTACCTTCGACTCTCTAGATCCTAAGGTTGAAACATTGTATCCTATCATGTGATATTGGAAATACACATTGAAAAATGTTGACTTATTCATAATAAAGGCATACAATCTAGTCTTTGAGACGCATAAATTATCTAATCTAACTGGGGAAATTACATTCCACATCATTTTTTATCGAGAAATCAATCAAAATCACAACATCATAAAAATTCTACAAATCATTCAAAACCATTTCGATTCATTTCTTGAGGGGACATATTGGCACCAGAGTGCATAATTTTGCAAATTAGGATACTTTTTAAAATCGAGGACATCGGATGCAAAATTATTATTATTATTATTATTATTATTATTATTATTATTTTACACCGGGACATCAAAATAGATCAATTTTCATAACAAAGGTATCACATTATCATGGAAATGACATCAACATCACATCAACATCACATCAACATCATATTGACATCATATCAGCAATATATCAGCATTACATCAACATCATATCGACATTATATCAACATCATATCAGGAACTCATATCGAATCATCATCATCATCATCATTAGTTTTATATCAGATTGGACATCAAATTAAAATCATACATCAAACATCATGTATTCTTTGAACTAGTGTTCTTAACACATTGATTCAAAGAGGGGCATTTGTATACACCTAAAAGTGGTCAACACAAGTCAAAGCAAAAATCAATCAAAACCAAGCTATTTGGAATTAATTTCAATCAATAAATTAAATCACTAGGTAATTTAATTAATCATTTAATTGATTAAATTCAATTCATTAAATCAAACATGGCTAAAGTGATTAATTATTTTGAATTAATTAAATCCTAATTTCTCTCACCCATCACTACGTGACAAAAAAATCACCCAACCAATGAGGAATGAGAAAAGAGAGCACATGGATTGCAAAAGGGCTTTATTATCTTGACCACTCAATCCTATAAAGCAATCTTGTCCAGTCAAATAGGACACATCACTCAACCTTAAACTCAACCTTACTTTGACCATGGTTATCCTAATTCACCCCTACCTTGGGGAATTCCTACAAATAGGTGGCATTTCTTAGTGCAAATCACCAATTAACCACTTTATCACTTTTCCACTTTATTACCAATTTACATCTATTCACTTCCATTGTTCATCCATTAGCATTTAGCATTGAGCATTCTTAAGTAGGATCATAATGATAATTTGCATTTAGCATAGTTCTTCATCAAGATCTTGTGTCTTAGATCAAACTGTGCATCAATTAGCTTTACATCATTCATCATATATAATTTCTCATTTTCTAAGTTGTCACTAGGATCTCTAAAGTAGCTGAGACCAATAGTCCTTGGAACTAGAGAGAAATGAGATACTCAATAGGTTTATCCTTTCAATTTTCATGATCGCAGTTTATCTTCAATTTGACTTTACTAACTTGTTAGTAATGTTTCATTGAGTTTCTATGCAGATCAAACATATAGACTACACATACATAAATGAAGTTCCAAAGTTTTATCAACTTTTCGAAGTCACAAAATTGTTTGTCTCCTGTAAGATTGCTTTGTCCCTTGCAGGACTATATTTAGACACCTATTTGCAAACTGAATGTTCCAAGTTTGAGTCAAGGTATACTTAGCGTAGTCAATGCCTTTGATGTATGATTGAAATTAGTTCTCGTGATTGAAAAAAATCTTAAAAAGTTAGTCAAACATGACCAAAATCAGTCAAAACTCAAAATTTTCACCTTTTCTCTAGATTGGCGTTTGCGCAGTTCAACTTATGCGTAGATCAACATCTATGCTGATAGACCAATGTATCTGCCTCTCTAGATTTTAGATGGAATATTTTGTTTGACTGAGTCAAAATTTTACATTGGAGTCTTTGACTTGTAATCCACATTTTTGTAGATCCACATATGTGTCTGGGAACCCCCGTCTACGCCTAAAAATAGTGAGCTTCCCGGTCCCACCAAAATTTTCTATTTCTAATATTCTAAGGGACCCTTAAACCATTTTGCAAAATCTCTCAATATTAGCATCCAAAGTCCATTTTAATGGGCTATGTCCAATTCTGGAAAGCACAAGAAGGTCAAGGTTCAATTATCACTTGCCTATAGAGAGAATAAAATAACTGATTGTGAGATCAAGAAAAAACAATGTGTCATGAAAGAAACCCAATAGTGTGCCCAAGAACTTGAGAATTACGATGCCATGTGTTTCAACAACAAATTCGTAAAATATTTGAGCCGATACAACATCAACCGTGAGTTTTTTCAGCTTTGATACCGATCACAACTAGATTTTAATAGGTCTTATCCTCCAACATTTTCATCACATCTTGCACTTAGTCTTGCATCATCCTCACTTCATCATTGCATTCCTAGGACCGCCTTAGTCATTTGATCATTATCCTAATCAAGCATCATCAAAACCAACCCCAAATCAAACCAAATCCTAATCCAGGCCAAACCTCTATCAACATCATCCCTCACTTGGTGTCATATCTTTGAGTTGTCTTATACCTACATCTTAATCAAATTCATTGTGTAGCTTCACCATATGACTAAGAATTGTCTAGGGTAGCTCATCCTTTTGTTCTTGCGACCTCATTGACTCGATCTAGAGGTTGGTTTGTACTAAAAAAACACATCCTCCAAAGACCATCAGACTATCCTAGGTTTACATCTGCATCCATTTGAATCTACACTAGGTATCAACTCACCACTTTTTTTGACACCAAGTTATTCTCCTTAGATATTAAGCCATCTTTCACCTTTGCACCATCCTTGTCACCCATCCTTAAGCATTTATGAGCTCATATGCATCTATCATCCTTCATACATTTTAGGTCATTCATTTCATGCCACCCCAAACTTGTTCAAAGAAGAGAAAGGATATGGATCCTAACCTCATTTCTGGCACATTTGGCATTGTACCACTCATCACTAGAGCACTTATCACATTTGATCCACACAACTAGGTTCTACCTGAAGAGGTCATGGTCGATCAAGCTGAGATCTCCACCACTAGAACTATGGAAGCCTTTATGAACCAACTATGTCATGTCACCATGGTTAGTCACATCATATGATGAAATCATGTCACCATAATGGCTAACTTTGCATGAGATGGTATCCCCATTTCACTGGAACTAATGCCCCCACCGATCGATACCCCAACATTGCATGTTCAGATCCCTGCTCAGGCATGGGGTCATGTTGTCCAATAAATCTTGGTTCCTAGTATCCCATCCACCCAAATCCCTGTATATATCCCTCAATCCACTCAAACTGATAGCACATAATCTGTAGTACATACTATTACCCAAGAGAACCCCTTCACCATTGTCAAAGCTCCTACCATTGTCAAAGCTCCTACCATCAACCCACCACAAGCATCTGCATCCCATGCTTCCACTTCATAGCCATCATAACAAGGTGTCCTATAACATGTGCAACAAACATCTTTTGCACAAGGACCAACACAACAACAAAAATTCACCATACGGATACCCCTCACTAGTCCCAACAACTAACCCATCATGCCTATGACTAATTTCATTAACACAACACCATTCTCTTTTCCACCACATGCTTTTATACCCCAACAACAAGAAGTCACACAAGCAGAAATCACCGCCACTACTCAAGCACCTTCCATCTAGCACACCACCAAAATCTCCTCTATTTAGAAAACCGCCCATGCCACATAAGGACCCCAAGCGACACAAGCAACATCATCATCCTCTTAGCACTTATCCCAGGCATCTCAAAAATCTCTTGGAGTTCCCACTCATTCACACATCACTAACCCTTTCACTTCCCAAGCTACTACATAATTTACAACTCCACCGACACTACCCCAACAACAAATCACATCTACTCCTAAATATGTTAATTACCTAGTTATGCCTTCATATGTTGTTGCACTGGATATCCCACCACCACATCAAGCAAATCCCACATCCACTTGTGTGAACTACCTTGTACCTCCTCACGGGGCATAAACACTCAAAGTCTCCGGCCACCCACAACTGAGGCCACCTCTTACCCAACCTTCATGGGTCAAACATACATCCCTCTTGCTTACCAAGCATAACAACAACAACCTTCAAAACCTTTCTACTAGAATCCTCCACAATCCCAACACACTTATCCAGCCTAACAAAACCTGCAAGTGCTTCCCCAACAATATCTTTCCCAACCTCCCTCACAACAACCCTTGCAACCCACATATTCATCTATGCAATACCCTTATCAAACCCCACAATATCCCTACCAAACCCACACTTATTCTCCAACACCTGGTGACTGATACCAAGTATCTAGATCCAATATCATGGGTGTGCCCACTCTACAACCTGTCAACCTTGTGCGGGAAGAAATGAAGAATGCACTTAAATAACTTCGTGCAGGGACATAATTCAAAAAATTTAAGTTTGAGGAAATTTTTCCTTATCCTTTTGATCATTCCATGACAACGGTCCCTTTCCCCAAGCACTTTGATACACCCAAGTTTGACAAATATAAAGGAAATTGTGACCCTATTAGCCACATCAAGGAATTCTATATGGCCTATTAGGAGGTTGCCTACAATGAAAATTTCCTTATGCAAGCTTTTCCCAAGAGCCTAGGAATATTTTCTCTAGAATGGTTCTATAACATCCAATACGACACAATCAATATATTTGCAGAGCTATATGAGCAAATTGTGTTGTAATATCCACACAACATACAACATGAACTATCCCTCCTTAATCTCTGCAATGTAAAATAGAAAGGTGGTGAAAGTTTGGCTAATTACCTCCAATGATGACAAAGCCTATCTACCCGACTGTCATACAAACCTATTGAGAAGCACTTGGAGAAGATCTATATCGACTATCTGCATCCCAAGATGGCCAACTATATGTGTATGAATTGCATCCATACTTACAAAGATATTTGGGAAAGGGGAAGACATAGAAAAGGTCCTATTAGAGGAGGGCATCATCAAACATTACAAGGATCCACATAATGATAGATCCAATAATAATCTCTCTTGTTACTAGAATAAGAACAAAAATTTTGTTGGGGATGGGGCTACCGACATGAAACATGTCTAGGTTGTCATTGTTGGCCCTAATCTACTGCTCCTTATTTGTCAACCAATGGCTAATCAAATGAATTCCATCTCTGTCCCCCGGGGAAAACCCAAACCTTGTGCCGAGAACAATCAAAAGCACACATTTACCCCCTAGGTGAGTCATTGGATGTCATTTTCCATAGAATGGCCAAGGCCAATCTAATTGTTTACTTGTGGACACAACCGTTTGATGCTTCTACTCACAAACCAACATGGTATAAGGAGAATAAATATATTACTGTCACCTTGTCAAGGGATACACAACCATCAAATGCATGAATTTGAAGCATTATATCCAGGATCACATAGATCATAAGGACATCACAGTTGAACCCTCTTCACAGGCTTCACCGAATGCAAATCTACAAATTTACCAAAATGTGTTTCCTAATCACGACACTGGCAAAGGCCCAATTAACACCAATCAGACACCTCATAACTAAGGAGGTATAAAATAAGGTGACCTCAGTGATGGTAAAGACTATGATTGCCTATATCAATTACAACAACATTGTCGGTTGCATCACTCAGGTTGAACCCTCTGTTAATATGATTTGTGTCAAAGGAGTGGATACCCAATGTAAAGTCACCATGGGCCAAGGCAAATATCTGTTGTCAATGCCACCGCTGCTCCTTCCTCCACTACACAATAAAACCTCTTGGAGCACCTTAGGAAAATGCCCACCCAAATATCCATTCTAGATCTCCTTCGTACATCACCCGTCCACCCAGAGATCCTCACCAAGGCCTTGCAAGATGTACATATTCCTAATGACATTTATCTTACACAATTCCAAGCCCTTGTGGTCCATTTATCTTCATCATGCAACATATCATTCAAACCACCTGACATGTCATCCATCTCATTGGACCATAAGCTTCTCCTCCACATTTTTTGTCGTTGTAAATTCCTTCACCGTCAAGCGAGTTATGATAGATAATGGTTCAACCCTAAATTTGTGTACTTTGAAATTAATAACACAAGTGAGGTACATCTAAGATGATATCACCAAGAAAATCATAACAATAAAGGCATATGATAACTTAGATCATACCTCAAAAGTTAATATTTCACTACCCATCTAGGTGGGTCCGGTAGTAGAGAATACGATATGCCATGTTGTTGATCTTGACCTACCCTTCAACATCCTCCTTGGGCACCCATGGATTCATTCCATGCAAGTTTTTCCCTCCATATTCCACAAATAACTCAAATTTCAACACTAAGATATTGAAGTCACCATCCATGCTAACCCTTAGCCAATTGTATATTGTTATGCATTAGAGGTTTCATTCCTGCAATTCACCCATTTCCCCAAGATCAACATTGGTATGTTTATTTCCAATTCCTCCCACTCCTACATTGATCCCAAGACCATTCTCACATCCACCCTATCTACCGTCAAGATCAACAACAAGGGTTGTGGGGAATAAAGTCTGTCAAATGCATTTGTAGTAGGGGCATTACCCCTCAATCCTCATACCCAAGGACGACCGACCCATTATGACAAGATAAAGTGAAGATAACCCCATCAATTTTTTTTTGGAAATTCAATGTTTATATCTGCTGGGAACTTAAATAAGGTAGATATAAACAAATGGCTATATTAGGAGGCTCCACCTCCCAACAACACACTCCTTGATTACTTTAGAGATGAATACCCTAACTCTCATAGGTTAGCCACTAAACAATAAAAAATATTAAGGTGGAAGATTAGGTTGTGAATAAAGTGGTATAAGGGCTCTCATTGAGCCTCCCCAGTCACTTAGAAATCAAGGAATTAGACTTGATCAAGCCTCGACTAAGGGCACTAATACGCCCAAACATACCTTTATTAATGTTTGAGGCAAAATCATAGAATTTGAAACCATCCCCGAAGAGGAAGTAAAGATAGCCTACAATGATATCCTTAGTGATGAAGCCTTTTTTAGTGACTCAATCCTCCGCTAATTTTATGTCAACTTCACTGACCTCCCACTCATCCATCCCAAACTCATAGATTGGGACCAACCAAGCGTCACCCGTATTAATGCATGTTAGAGTGATGATGTGCTCCTAGAATTCACGGGAGCAATAAAATGACATGATAACTGGGGACATGATTCCACGCATGTCTACAAGCTATATCCCTAGGCATAATTTGGGGAAGAGGAAGTCCTTAGTCGCAAAAATAAGAAAGAAAATAATGGATCTCCTAGTGAAAACCCCTTTGCGACACTTCTTGATCCCAAAAAAGTAAAAATAAAGACATATCCTTCAGTGAAAACCTCTATGATGTGCTAGAGCATGAAGACTCTCCTCTTCCTCTCATTGATGATTATAAATCAGAATGGTCATCTATCTTGATGGAGGAAACTAGGTCCATCATTTTGGGAACAAAAGAATTCCCACGCATCACATATATAGATGCATCACTATCATAGGTAGAACAACTAGCATTCAAGGCACTTCTAAAGGAGGATTACATCAAATTTTCCCGGTCTTATGCCATATGCTTGGGCTAGACCCAGATCTCTTGGTTCATCATCTCAATATGGATGCAAAGGCTAAGCCCGTTAAACAAAAGCTTGAAAAGATGCATCCCAAGGTAGTCTTATTGGTCAACGCATAATTAGAGAAGCTCTTGGAGGCCACATTTATTTGCATCATCGATTAATCTGAATGAATTTCCAACATGGTACCTATATCCAATCCAACTAATGATATTAGAATATGCAGAGACTAGAGAGACCTTAATAAAGAATGTCCAAAAGATAATTTCTCAGTACCAAACATTGACATGTTAGTAGACATTATAGATGGACATGAGATGTTGTCTCTCATAGATGGTTTATTCAACTATAAATAGATGTGCGTTGCAGAAGAAGATCAACACAAGACAACATTCACCACCCCGTGGGGTATCTTCTGCTACACCATCATGCCTTTCGGTCTCAAGAATGACCTAGCCACATATCAGAGAGCCATGACCATCATCTTCTATGAAATTATTCACAAGATCCTTGAATATTATGTAGATGACATATTGGGGAAATCAAGAACAAGGATCGATCATCTCAAGATCCTAGAATGTATATTCAACCGACTCCAAAAGTACTAACTCAGGAAAAATCCAAAGAAATGTGCGTTCGAAGTAACATCAGGAAAGTTGTTGGGATTCATTGTATCATGAAAAGGCATAGAAGTAGACCCTAATAAAGTAAAATAAATATTGGAAATGCCTCCCCCAAGGACTCTCAAATAATTTTTCAGCCTATAAGGAAAGCTTTGGTCTATCCAAAGGTTCTTCTTGTAGCTTAAAGCTAAGTGTCAGTCATTCACTCACTTGCTGCAAAAAGAGGCTAACTTCAAATGTGATCCTCATTGCTAAAAAATGTTACAAAAATATCAAAGAATACCTAGTAAACACGTCAATCCTCATGCCATCAATTCCAAGAAAAGCACTGATTGTATACATCTCTACTGCTACAATCGCACTAAGGGAACTCCTTGCCCAACAAGATGATAATGGAAAAGAATGATCCATCTAATACATCATTTGCACACTCATGGGATATGAGATTAATTACTCTCCTATGGAAAAATCATGCCTTGCAGTAGTCCTTTCCACCTAAAAACTTTAGGACTATGTGCTTAGTCACACTGTAAAGCTCATATCAAAGGTAGACCCACTTAAGTATCTACTCTCTGACACCACTCTCACCAACTGCATGTATAAATAGTTTATTCTATTGAGTGATTTTGATATTTAGTATGTGGACCGCAAAGCAATAAAAGGATAAGTCATCATTGATCAATTAGCTGAGGCACCATTGGTGGATGCCTACCCTCTAGTCACAAAATTTCCAGATGAACACCTATGCATGGTTGAAGAACAACCAATATGGAAGTTATACTTTGATGAATCCTACATCACTTGGGGATCAGGATCAAGGGTTATATTTTCTACTCCCCAAGGAGATTATATCCCCAAATCATTCAAACTACACTTTGCATGCACCAGTAATATTGCAGAATATGAGGCCCTCATTTCTAGTCTCAAAATAACAATAAAATAGAACATCAAATAATTAGAAGTCTTTGGGGATTCGTAGTTGATAATCAAACAAGTGCTTGATGAATTTCAAACAAAAGATGATAAGCTCCTTCCATACAAGGAAATGATTGACAACATTAAGTCTTACAATACACCTAGGTCCCCAGATTATAGAACATGGCTGTAGATGACATGGCTACCATTAGATCTCTCCTAGAAGTTCCACAAGATGTAACATAATATGAGTTCTTGGTCAAGCATATCTACATGCCAGCTTATAAAATTTTTGACACTAAAATGGTGTGTATCTTGACTGGTCCCCAGTCCCCATGGTACCATGACATATATGTGTATTTAAAAGATGGTATCATATCCCCCATCTCACCCAAAAACAACACCAAAATCTCATTTGTCGCTCATCCCATTACACCATCATCGCCAATACCTTATATCATCGAGGTTACCACAACATACTCTCTTGGTGTCTAGATTACAATAGGTCTATGTTAGTCCAAGTCTTAATCTTTGTCCTTATATTTGATTTCTAGAGTCGTCATGTTATTTTTGTGAATCTCAAAGCTGCTTAAGTCCTCATGTTCAAATTCTTAGCGAAAGGGTCCCCCCTGTGGTTCATCTATTTTTGTGAAAATAGGAAAATCATTTGCTAACATGTTTCTTGAATAGGTTTGAACAGTCTTGAACAGGTTTGAACAGTCTTGAATAACCTTGAACTTAGTTCAAGAGTGTTCAAGCTCGTTCATATTTTTATGAAGCGGTAGCAGGTGAATAGCGTTATCACTAAAAAGGTGTCTCATGATCGCGATCTTTAGAGTTTTTGATTAATTCAAGCTGGGAATCAATATTGGTGTATGGGACTTCTAGTTTGAAGATGAAGGTGAGATATAAAAAAAAAAAGGAACAGACTTGAACAGTGGTGAACACATAAGAACACCCTTGAAATTGGTTCATTCGCGTTTAAGAGTGTTCAATGATTTTAAAAAAGTGACACATGGAAAAAGTAAAGGATGTTAGAGTAATCTTTAGTAATTACTATTTAGTGCTTAAGTTTCACTTAGGCAGTTTCTATTTCTTAGAAGTTTCCCTTTTAGGGTTTCGGTATCCTTTATAAGGATTCACCGCTTTGTATTTCATAAGGAGATTGTAATTTCACTTTGTTAATAGAAGATTATTTCTTGCAACATGCTTTTTCAGTCTCTGGCCTATTGGCCGCCATAGCTTTTTGTCTTCTATCTTCATTCTTGTAGCAGTCTTTGCATGCAGGTGTTCTTGGGAAGATTTGCAGTTCAGCAAATCTAACATGGTATCAGAGCCACCTTGCTGCCGGTTGTTCGAGTTTTTTTTTGTGAAGCGTTCGAGGGTTTGAAGATCTCCAGGCATTTTCTGGCTTTGTTTTGTGGTTCTGGGGGGGTCTCTATTTTTGGGGGCACTTTGGACCAAAATTGACCTCACGGTTGCGTCCAGAAGGCCCAAAAACCCCATAATCCATATAAAATTTGTCCGTTTTGGACACCGGGGCATCAGGCAAAATTTTTAGGCCTCCCAAGGGTCGTACGGACACGGGAAACAAGGCAAAAGTCAAATTTTTTTTTTAAAAAAATTTGTTTTTTTCCATTTTTTTAACGGGCACAGTGTTGGTTAAAAGGCGCCACCAGGGGGGCCGCCACCGCCCCACCGGGGCTCGGCCACCGCCGGTGGCAACCCTTTGCTTTACGCGGCCCGCGCCGCTCCCTTCGCTGCGGCCCCCGCCGCCCTCCGCGGCCCCTCCGGCCCCGCCGCCCCCGCGGCCCTCGCCACCCCGGCGCCCTCCACTCACTCGCCGCCCCGCAGCACAGC
>MU228320.1:2800821-2839333 GCA_018584345.1 Thuja plicata | reverse complement strand
CTTCTGACAGAGTTTTCAGACATGCTTCGGAGTTGCTTCTTGCTCTTTTCTTGTTCCTTTCTCTGGGACACCTCTTTTTCCCTAGATTGAAGGCTCAGTTTCCTTCATCTAGTTTGCTTTCTTGTTTTGGGTACCTGATCAGGCCTAGTTGCCGGAACCCTTCTTTCCTGCTTTCTGCAGTAGTTTAGCAGTTTTGCTTCTCCCTAAGTTACACTTAAGGGGGGTGTTAGAGTAATCTTTAGT
Organism: Thuja plicata; assembly: GCA_018584345.1. NCBI lineage: Eukaryota > Viridiplantae > Streptophyta > Pinopsida > Cupressales > Cupressaceae > Thuja > Thuja plicata. Next base: position 2,839,090 of record MU228320.1, on the reverse strand, counting down.
AATTACTCTTTAGTGCTTAAGTTTCACTTAGGCAGTTTCTATTTCTTAGAAGTTTCCCTTTTAGGGTTTCGGTATCCTTTATAAGGATTCACCGCTTTGTATTTCATAAGGAGATTGTAATTTCACTTTGTTAATAGAAGATTATTTCTTGCAACATGCTTTTTCAATCTCTGGCCTATTGGCCGCCATAGCTTTCTGTCTTCTGTCTTCATTCTTGTAGCAGTCTTTGCATGGAGGTGTTCTTGGAAAGATTTGCAGTTCAGCAAATCTAACAAAAAAGGTGAGATATAAAAAAAAAGGAACAGACTTGAACAGTGGTGAACACATAAGAACACCCTTGAACTTGGTTCATTCGTGTTTAAGAGTCTTCAATGATTTTAAAAAAGTGACACATGGAAAAAGTAAAGGACTACCGCCATCATTTAAGTTGTGGACCCTACCTAGAAAAGGCTTTTAATGAAGGAAGGTATTGGCGGCGGTTAAACGTGTTTGAGCTGTCGAATTAATGAGGAATTTGTGTGGCATAAAAGTTTGCGCAAGTGGCATTAAATGATTACGTGTGTGAACAGTCACTTCATTCTCTGAGCTTTTATTGCCTTTATGATGGGCAATTAATTACCAAATCTGTGGTATTTCTTATTAAAACTCTTCTTAGCATTCATTATTTTTTTGAAATACTGTCGATGTCTATATGCGTGAAGATTGAAGGTAAGGGTTTTTGGAGCTCCAGTTGTAGAATTTTCCACAGTGATTAAGGTAAGTAAGGCTGCCATTCCTACAGTGTTTAAATTTAAGAGCTTGTGAAATTTACATGAGTTTTTGTAACAATTCTCAGTCTATTCTTGCAAGAATGAAGTCTGCATTCCATTTGTTTGGAAGTGTGTCTAGTTTGGTTTGTGAAAATCCTATTGTAACAGACAAAAATTTAGAGGGATATGGTGTAGAAGGAATAGTTGATAGGCTCACTGCGTCTGTTGAAGAGAGTGTCCCTTCTGTTGAAATTTTAAGTAGTGGGTTGTGCGTAGCTGCTTGCTTTCCTCCTACAGTGGTATGTCCTGAACTTGTCCATGAGTGTATCCGACACTATGACCAGCGAACCAAATCAATTCTCAAAAGAAATGGTGAGGTATTAATGGCTGTGAACAAAGAAATTGTCGCAACAACTTTCCAAATCCAAGAGCAAACTTTTTCTGCCTTCTCTCCTGCACAATCCCTTGTTAAGTTCAAACCAAATGCTGATGCAAACCATACCACAATAGCCAAGCACTGGTTATTAAACGCCTAAAAGGGAGGTTCCCACTTACCCAAAAATCTCAACAGAAGTCATGTGCATCCATACATTAGTGATATTTTGGTGATGTTACATAGAGTCAGAGGGTCACATTAGGCATTCTTATTTTCAAATTGGTTGTTCTGTTATGTAGAGATTATTTTAGAGGGAAGACACAAGTTGGATTGGGCTGAATTAATTGTAGAATCTATGAGAGAACAACTGAATAATTCCAAACTCACTGGATGTAGCTTTTTCATGTCTTCTTATCTAATGTACTGTCTAGCCTGTCGTAGGATATGGGATGGTATGATTCATGAGCCTTGTATAGATGGAATGTGTGTTTTTTAGTATTTTCCTATTCTTCATAAACACAATGTGATTCAGAACTATAGAAGGGTACATGATACCTTTATGGGTAAGCTTTGTTTTGAGATGTCTAGGGATTCAACTAGGAGGATGAGTTCAGAAGCTCAGCAATTTGTGACAAGATTTGGGAGTTTTTATATTCAGCTCCCTAGGTTCTCTTATATTAGAATTGGTGGTTTTGAAGATGCCCCTACAAAATTACCTAGGTATGCCTTTGATTGTTTCATCATTGCAGAAGTTTGTAGACAGCTTGCTATTGTGCTTAAATGTTTTCTCCCTGAGGAAGGATGGGAGAAAATCTTCCCATTACAGCTAGGTAAGTTTTCATGCCTGACTATTGAAGATGAAATAAGTATTGGAAGTGACCTTGGTCATTTTGATTTTAATTATTACAGAGAGAGAACAGGCTTTGTTAATAAAAACTTTGCTAAAGGGAATCTAGGCCTTAGATCTCACATGTTTCTAGTTCCCCATCTAGAGGATTTCTGGGAAGACTGTGCAAATGAGTCCCAAGTCATGAAGAGAGGTCATAGTAGACTGCATATCTCAAATTTTGTCCATGAGACTGCAGTTCAGCATAGAGGGGGTCACAAATGATGGTTCTGACTTAGTTGAACCCAATTTCAAAAGACTCCTGGACACTGAAGAGATAGATATTGATTGGTCAAGAGAGGAGGAAGAAAACATTAAGTGCAGGACACAGCATGTACTCAAATTAACCGAAGAATGGTTGCAGACAAAAAGAGAACAGTCTAGTCCTAAAACAATTGGAGTTAAAAATTCAATTTTATTTTCCTCCCCCTCTGTTTCAAATTCTCCTAAACCATCTGGTAATGCAGGTTCCTCTGATAAGTAGCAAAAGAAGGATCCCAGGAAGAAACCTGTTGTAGAACTTTCCCCTGTGGCCTCCCCTCGGCGCATTACCAGATCGAGATCTCGATCGCAGAAAAAGGGAAAGATGACTCAGGAGCATATAGAAACAATCAATTTGGAGGATGACAAATTTGGAGACTTAAACTACCAAATTGGAGAAGATGAGCAAATCAGGAAAGATCTCTTCGATCTTGACGATGTAACTCTGGATTTAATGGACACCCCTACTAAAACTGGTCCTCAGCCAACAACAACAAATGATACCCCAAAATGGTTAACTTATTCAGTTAATAAGAAATGGAGTTTGATTCTTGTATCTATTCTGGTGTAGGATATAGTCAGTAAGTATGCTCAAAAGACTCCCAAGGCCAAGAAAGTGAAGAGTACAACACAGATGTTTGCTAATACTAAAACTAGGAAGGGGACAGCCGAGGTAGCTACCTATAGACTGAAGGAAGAAAAGCAGGATGTTGCAGTTGAAGATTTTGAAGTGACTAAAATTGAGTTAGGGACTATGGACAGAGCAAGAAAGAATCACCTTTTCAAGGAAACCGCCCAACACATGTTGATCACATCAGTGCAAGATAGTAAGGAAAAGAAAGAATCGAAGCAAACCATTGTCTCTCTCTCTCAATTCATAAATACTTTTTGCAACTTTGATGCCACCCCACTGTCTCAATCATCACAGGTATTCGACCCCAACTCTGCAGAAAGTAAAACGCTGCTGAATCAAGTTCAGAGGGGTCGAACTTTGGTCTCTTTAGTTGACGAGTGGATGTCCCAAGTGCTTAACAATGGCAGGCAATACATCAAATATTTGCACTCAATTCTTCATGACACCGAGGCAGTAATGGGAGAATTGCAAGCCCAACACCAGGTATGGAACACAGAGGAGGAAAAATGGGTGTCAGAAATGACAAAGTTCATGGAGATAGAGAGGCATGGTTTTAATAAATTCTACATTGAAAAATCCCTAAAAGGTGCTGAAGAGTCCCTTTTCTTCGTCCTTAAAAAGAATATCAGTTGGCGCATCACTCTCATAAGGGGCACTATTGCCAAAAACAAAGAATATGAAACTGAAGCTAAGCAGATTCAAAAAGCTACCCTGAACGAGTTGAAAGTGATTAATTTCACTTATACCTACCCATCGATTTTTGGTGAGCAAGAATTAAAGGGAACTCTGGATGCTTTCGACTCGGCAATAAAGACTATCAAGGAGAAGATTAATCCTAAAGCCTCTGACTTAACTCAGATAGCAAGGATTGAATCTATGCTATATTTGTGTGTGGATCAGTTGTCCAATGTCATTGAAAAGGTGAAGAAATTGAGGTGGATCAAAGACGCCTCTATGGCTCGGATAGTAAATTCTAAGATCCCGCATCTGTCGCTCGTGAAAGAGCTAGTTCAAGCATATAAAGAATGGAAACCTGCTCAATAAGTTACCAAAGAAGAAGGGAGTCCAACAGGGAGCGAGGATCGTGCTATTGATAAGGAGCCAGATTTGGTTATTTATTTTACCGGATTAACATGCAAACTTTTAAGGACATGTGTCCTCTTTCTGCTGGTTTAGTTATTTAACTGATTGCCTAAGAGGTCATGTTTTTCGGGAGACCTCTCTGTGCTCTGATACTATTTATTTTAGCTACTAAAACTTTTAAAGGGTTCAAAAAAAACTTATGGCTGATAGATAATAGATTTTGATTGTAATAGTTTGGATTATTGAATGTTATGAAAAGAACATATTTCGGGCAATTATCTGTGTCGTGATTTCTGAAATATATTACAGTTAGGTTATTGAATCTGTGTTATTTGAAAACCAAAAGCAAAGTGTCCTGTGTTGACATCTTATTTATTCTGTTATATATATATATATATATATATATATATATATATATATATATATATGTCTATTNTTATTTATTCTTTTATATATATATATATATATATATATATATATATATATATATATATATGTCTATTAGTTCATAATATCTGAATTCTGGATTTTATCTACTTTATGTTATCTTTGGCTGAGAAGTTGTTTATATTTCATGAAATGCAATCGTGGAAGTAACTGTGTTTTCTTCCTACTCATTATTCAGTTTTATTTCCTTCATATTTGCTTAGTAGCATATCATCAAAGAATGATACTACAGCTTTTATAAGCTTTCGGGTTAAAAGCTAACTGATTGAACTGTTACCCCATTTCATTGAATATCATATTAGGGAGCTGTAACCATTATAAAATTCAGAGGGAAGTGATCATAAAAGATACTTACCCAACTGTTGGAGATAGTTTGTCTTTCAAGGGTGATAGAGTAAACTTAAAAGTTTTTTTTTTGTAGAAAGACAAATCTGTTCACTAACAGATTTTTGGCGACTCTACTGGGGAGTGCTTACAGTGTAAACCTATTTTTAAATGCTTTCTTTTATGAACAAGATATGGTCCTACCAGCTATGGTCATACCAAACCTGGATGAGCAACCTCCTATTATTCAACCATATCTTAACTTCCAAAACACCCAAGAGGATATAATCTCTTATTTGAACACTGTTGCTTAGAATTTAAAAACCAGCTATCACCAGTATCAACAATTTCTCCTAGTTTTGGAAGAAGAGGAAGATATAGGAGAGTGACTGAGAGGGCTCCCAATTGCCCAAGAGGCACAAATTATTGATAGAGTTGCTCAAAGGCAATAAAAGAATATAATACTGGATTCTGGACCATATACCAGGGCCCAGAGGAAGGAGGGTATCTTTGATGCTTTTTATGAGAGTTTGCAAAATCTTCATTTTTTGACCTCTTCCATTTTAAAACTCAAAGCCAAGAGTAGACCTTCTTCCCCTCCTAAAGCTTCTTCCAATTCTTCCCCATCCTCTAGCGTCTGGTAAGCCTTAACTTTGTCTAGTATTCAAGCACCGCCATTAGTAACAATCTTTCCAAGTGTAGTTATGGCTCAGCCATGGGGTGCAGCAGTTGGTCCTTTAAATTTAGGAGCTCATCGTCCTCTCCCTAAAGGTATTAAAGAAGTCTTGCCTAAATTTTCCGGAGATGGCAAAGTCTCAGTAGATGAGCACTTGAATGCATTCAATGTGGCTACTTCCATTTTGGTAGTGCAACATGAAGATGTAGTCATTAGGTTCTTTGCTCAATCCCTCTCAAAAGGAGCTACAGAATGGTTTGGTCATTTGCTAACTGGGTCTATTACAAATTGGCAAACCATGAAGGCTGCGTTCGAAGGACATTTTAAAGGGCCTGATGATGAACATTCCCTACTAGCACAATTAACACAAATGAAGAAAGAGATTCATGAGCCAATGAGAGACTATATGGCAAGATATAACAAAGTTATCCATAGAATTCCTGCTACCAAAAGACCGACCCCAGAAAACCAACAATGTTTCTTTGTAAATTCTATGCCCCCGGACATAGGTTTTCACTTAAGAAGGAGTAGGCCAACTGATTTAGCTATTACCCAAGGACAGGCCACTGAGTTAGAAGTTGACCTTATTACAATAGGGAAATGGAGAAAAGATGTAAAGACTTCTCACTCTCAACCTTCTACTTCTGCTCCTACAGATCCAGTTGTTTAAAGACTCGTGAATGATGTAATTGCCTTGAAAAGGCAGTTACCAAAACAAGGATCTTCATTTCCTTCCCCTTATCAAGATATCAGTCAAAATCAGCCTAATCAATGGCACAACAAAACCCCTTTACTACCTTCTAATCAACCAAGATTGTTCTTGGAAGCTTCACCAAAAGAGGCTATCATGTGTTCTTTTCACCTGACAACGGATCATGATGGTAATTCTTGACCGGATATGCAGAGATATGTACAAATGGAAGCCACCAAAGATGTGTTAGGAGAATGTACTGTAGAAGATCTCCCTCAAGACAAAACTGGTGACTCTGGCTCATACTTTTTAGAATATGAATCTAACTCAGAAAGAGGAGATATTCTGGTCACCCTTGGGGATCCTACATGTGTCATGCTCACTCGAAATCAAAAGTATTCAAAGAACACTCCAACATCATTTAGTGCTTTCCACAAGACTCGAAATCCTATAAGTAATTCTTTTTCTCTTAGTCCTTGGACTCCTGATGTTAAGGTTGTGCAAAAAGATTCTAGCGCACCCTCTTTTGATATTGTAGAATTTTGCAAGTCTTCTGCTATCCAAATCTCTCCTGCGGAATATATGAGATTAAATCCCAAAGAACTAGATAAGTTGGTCAAGTACATCAAAGGTGACCTTCTGAATTCATCTCAATCTAATAAGTGCACTGTTGATCAAATTGATGACCCAATTGACATTCCCACATTTGTTTCACCGCTTGTTATGAATCAGAGCGACACTGCTGTCACTCCTACCTCAGAATTGAAATGTGAATTTGATGAAATCAGGAAGCCCAACCCCTTTTATATTTCTCTACTCCTTAACAGCCTTAAATTGAGTAATTGCATTATAGACTCAGGTGCCTCTGATAACATTATGCCTTCATCTGTGCCAAAGCTGTAGGTTTAACCATGACTAAAACTTTTGGGAGGTGCTATTCTATGGATGGGAAACAGGTGCCCTTAATAGGTCAAGTTAAAGATGCTCAAGTTGTTTTAGCTGCTTATCCTGATAAGAGACTCAAGTTAACCATTTTAGTAGCAGATATACCTACAAGCTATGGTATGCTCTTGAGTAGGACTTTCTGTAGAGACATGGGTGGGGAAATAAATATGGATTGGTCAGAAGCCATTATCCCTATTGGAAAGAAAAAGGTCAAATTGGAGCCTGAACCTAAAAATAAATACACTGTAATTCCATCTGATGATCCTAAGGCACAAATCCTATTTCAAGACTGTGAGTTTGGTAATTACATGATTTTCTCAGATGAAGCCCCTCCTATTTGTGAAGACTTTAGTGAAAAGGAGCAAATTTGGTTGATGGAGTTTGATGGTAGTTGTGCTACTGTAGGTTCGGGGACTAGTGTAGTCTTTAAAGGGCCAGATGATCAATATATCTCTTTCTCTTTCAATTTAGATTTTAAAAATACTAATAATACCACCGAATATGAGGCTCTGTTATTAGGGTTATGAGAGGCAAAGACACTGGGAATCAAGGCACTTTTTGTGAAAGGTGACGCTAAACTTATCGTTAAACAAGTGAAGGGTCAGTTTACAGTAAAAAATGAGCACCTGAAACATTACAGAAATTTAGTGTGGGATGAAGTTAATTCTTTTGAAGCTTTTTCCATAGAAGCCATTCCCAGAAGTCTCAATACAAAGGCTGATTCCCTAGATGTATCAGTGTCTCTACTACTCCCTCACCCAGACTTTAAAACAGAGACATATAGGGTTGAGATGATATATAGACCAGCTATCCTGGATAACATTGAATACCTACAAGTTTTTGAAGATGATGCCCGAATTAAGGATTTCACGGCGTGTATAGAAGTTTTCTCATCCACATACTTTAAAGGAATGAATGAAGATAGTGAAAGGTTTAATATTGAATTCTTACCGGAAGAAGTTGTCCAGTTGAAGAGCAACAAAATTCCCAAAGATTTGGTTTCCTTAGAGAACTTGTTTTCTTGAAAAGATGATAGTTTCATTTCAAGAAAAAACTCTCAGTCAGGTGTGCAAAAAGAATATGACAAGGTGAATATTGGCACTGTCGCCGAACCTAGGTGGATATCTACAGGTAAGACTTTGTCTGTTCAAGAGAAGAAAAACCTTCAGATCTTGTTAACAACCTACATTGATGTTTTTTCTTGGGATTATAGTGACCTTAAAGATTTTTGAAAAGGGAAATTTAGCCATCATATTCCTCTTAAGCCTGAATCAAAGCCTTTCAGGCAAAAACTTTGTAGTTACAATCCTAAAGTTTCTGAAGCGATTCTAAAGGAAGTTGACAAAATGCTAAAAGCCAGAATCATCTACCCTATTCATCACTCAACTTGGATTGAAAATATTGTCCCTGTTAGAAAAAAGAATGGCAAAATAAGGATCTGTGTGGATTTTCAAAATTTAAATTAGGCCAGTCTAAAAGATAATTATGCCCTACCCAAAATGGAACATGTTTTACAGGTGGTTCCCAGATCAGAAATGATGTCTCTACTTGATGGGTTTTCTGGATATAATCAGGTGAGTGTGTTTGATGAAGATAAATAGAAGACTACTTTTACCATGCCATGGGGAACATTTGCTTATAATAAAATGCCCTTTGGCCTGATTAATGCAGGAGCAACTTTCCAAAGGGCAATCGATTCATCCTTTGCTAATTTACAAAATAGAATTATAGTAATTTACCTTGATGATTTGACTGTGTACTCCAAAAGAAGGAAACATCGTGTCCGAGATCTCAAATCAGTCCTACAGAGGTGTAGAGACCATAGCATATCTCTTAATCTGAAAAAATTAGTTTTTGGTGTGACTGAGGGAAAGTTGTTGGGGCATATTGTATCCAAAGAAGGGATTAGGATCGATCCTGAAAGAGTAAAGGCCATTTAGCAAATTCGTTTACCTTCAACCAAAATAGGAATCAAATCTTTCTTTAGCCAAATTAACTTCTTGAGATCTTTTGTTCCAGATTTTTCTGAGTTAACAAGACACATAGTGGGAATGACGAGTGAAAAACATCCCTTTAAAGGGACAGAAGAAGGTAGAAAAGCTTTTGGAGCAATCAAAACCACTGTAGAAAATACCCCATCTCTAGTTTACCTTTACTACAAAAAAGATTTCATCATTTATTATTATGCTTCTGAGCACACTTTGTCGGGAATTCTAACTCAGAAAGATGTTTCAGGGAACGAGCACCCATTTCTTTCATGAGTACACCGTTAAAAAAACACGAACTAAAATATTCCCCCGTTGAGAAGCAAGCTTTTGTTGTAGTGAAATAGATTAAGCAGTTTAGATTCTATATCCTTCATTCTCATTCTATAGTGTTTGTTCCCGATTCAGCAGTGAAAGTGCTTCTCATGCAACAAGAAATAACCATGAACAAGAGAGCAACATGGGTGACAAAGATTTAGGAATATGACTTGATAATAAAACCCACCAAACTTTTCAGGGGTAGGGGGCTATGTAAATTTATTGCAAAAAATGTAAGTCATCATGAAAATCCAGAATGTGAAACATCTCAAGTATTGTTGGTCAGTTTGACAGATTCTTGGTTCTATGACATTGCTTATTTCTTGACTTATGGAGAATGTCCATAAAGACTGTCACCTAAAGAGAGACAGACTCTAAGACTGCAAGCTATGAAGTATGTAATATGGCAAGGTGTATTGTATAAAAGAGGCCTTGATGGTACATTTATAAGATGTGTGGATAAAAGTCAACAGTTACAGTTGCTTAAAACCTTTCATGAAGAGGCCTGTGGAGGTCATTTCTCATCTACTGTGACAACATTCAAAATTATTTGAAATTGTTTCTACTCACCAGGGATGTTCAAAGATGCTTACACATTCGTCAGGAACTATGAGAAATACCATTTATTCTCTGGAAGACCCCAATTAGCTGCCTTGCCTTTGAGACCAGTTGTGATAAGTGAACCGTTCAAGCAATGGGGAATCGATTTCATCGGTCTTGTCAATCCTCAGTCAAGTGCAAGTCACACTTACATCCTAACAGCGACTAACTACTTCACTAAGTGGGTCGAGGCCATTCCAACCAAGAAGGCTAATTCTTAGGTGGTATGTGATTTCTTAAAAGATAATATCTTGGTACATTTTGGAGCACCTCAAAAATTTGTAGCTGATAATGCCACTTACTTCTCTTCGCAGGAGCTTTCCCTTTTCTATTTTGATCATAATATCTCTCTGGCTCATTCATCAAATTGTTTCCCCCAAGGAAATGGGCAGGCCGAGTCAAGTAATAAAAATTTGATAATGATCATGAAAAAGTTAGTGGATGATAGTGGCAAGAATTGGCATAAGAAACATTATGAAGCTCTTTCAGCTGATAGAATTACCCCGAAGAGAGCAATCGGCATGGTACCTTTTGAATTGGTGTATGGGATAGGTGCACAAGTCTCAATTCCTTTGGAACTTTCAGCAGCTAAACTGCAAATGGTCATTGAAGATCAAACTTTTAAAGACTCCTTGGAGAAAAGGATCATGTATTTGCATAAACTAGAAGAAGAAAGAGAAGCTCTGGTGGATAAAATTACTGAACATCAGACCAGAGTGAAACACATTTTTGACAGGAAAGCGAGACCCAGAAGTTTTCTAAAAGGAGATGAGGTCTTGCTATGGTACAAAAGAAAGGCTTCGAAAGGTGCCCATAGTAAATTTGAATCACTTTGGAAAGGGCCCTTTGTCATCGCTGAAGAGTTAGGAACCAATGCTTTTAAGCTAGCCTACCTAGATGGAACGATCTTGTCATTTTATTATAATGGGCAAGATCTCAAGTTGCTGAAGCTTTAGTCTAGGTTCTTGTGTCCTGTTGTATATATTAGTTTTATTTTGCTTTTGGGTTGTGTGTCTTTCCTTTATTGTGTGTTTTTCTGAGCCCTTTGCACCAGTTTGTGAAACCAGAGTGTTTGAGTTCTCTGGCTTTTGAGAAAAGCCAGTCCCCAGTCAGAGCCGGTGTTAGTCCAAGTCTTAATCTTTGTCCTTATATTTGATTTCTAGAGTCGCCATGTTATTTTTGTGAATCTCAAAGCTGCTTAAGTCCTCGTGTTCAAATTCTCAGTGAAAGGGTCCCCCATGTGGTTCATCTGTGTTTGTGAAAATAGGAAAATCATTTGCTAACATGTTTCTTGAATAGTCTTGAACAGGTTTGAACAGTCTTGAACAACCTTGAACTTAGTTCAAGAGTGTTCAAGCTCGTTCATGTTTTTATGAAGCAGTAGCAGGTGAATAGCGTTATCGCTAAAAAGGTGTTTCATGATCATGATCTTCAGAGTTTTTGATTAATTGAAGCTAGGAATCAATATTGGTTTATGGGACTTCTAGTTTGAAGATGAAGGTGAGATATAAAAAAAAGGGAACAGACTTGAACAGTGGTGAACACATAAGAACACCATTGAACTTGGTTCATTCACGTTCAAGAGTGTTCAATGATTTTAAAAAAGTGACACATGGAAAAAAGTAAAGGACTACCGTCGTCATTTCCGTTGTGGACCCTACCTAGAAAAGGCTTTTAATGAAGGAAGGTATTGGTTGCGGTTAAATGTGTCTGAGCTGTCAAATTAATGAGGAATTCATGCGGCATAAAAGTTTGTGCAAGTGGCATTAAATGATTGCATGTGTGAACGGTCACTTCATTCTCCAAGATTTTATTGCCTTTATGATGGGAAATTAATTACCAAATCCATGGTATTTCTTATTAAAACTCTTCTTAGCGTTCATTATTTTTTTGAAATACTATCGCTGTCTATATGCGTAAAGATTGAAGGTAAGGGTTTTTGGAGCTCCAGTTGCAGAATTTTCCACAGTGATTAAGGTAAGTCATGCTGTCATTCCTACAGTGTTTAAATTTAAGAGCTTGTGAAATTTACGGGAGTTTCTCTAACAATTCTCAGTCTGTTCTTGCAAGAATGAAGTCTGCATTCCATTTGTTTTGAAGTGTGTCTAGTTTGGCTTGTGAAAATCCTATTGTAATAGACACAGATTTAGAGGGATATGATGTAGAAGGAATAGTTGATAGGCTCACTATGTCTATTGAAGAGAGTGTCCCTTCTATTGAAATTTTATGTAGTGGGTTGTGCGTAGCTGCTTGCTTTCCTCCTGCAATGGTATGTCCTAAACTTGTCCATGAGTGTATCTGACACTATGACCAGCAAACCGAATCAATTCTCAAAATAAATGGTGAGGTATTAATGGTTGTGAACAAAGGAATTGTCGCTTCAGCTTTCCAAATCCAAGAGAGAACTTTTTCTGCCTTCTCTAATCCCTTGTTAAGTTCAAACCAAATGCTGATGCAAACTGTACCGCAATAGCCAAGCACTGGTTATTAAACGCCCAAAGGGGAGGTTCTCGCTTACCCAAAAAGCTCAACAGAAGTCATGTGCATCTATACATTAGTGATATTTTGGTGATGTTACACAGACTTAGAGCATCACCTGAGGCATTCTTATTTTCAGATTGGTTGTTCTGTTATGTAGAGATTGTTTTAGAGGGAAGACACAGGTTGGATTGGGCCGAATTAATTGCAAAATCTATGAGAGAACAACTGAATAATTCCAAACTCATTGGATGTAGCTTTTTCATGTCTTCTTATCTAATGTACTGTCTAGCCTGTAGTAGGCTATGGGATGGTATGATTCATGAGCCTTGGATAGATGGAATGTGTGTTTTTGAGTATTTTCCTATTCTTCGTAAAGACAATGTGATTCAAAAATATAGAAGGGTACATGATACCTTTATGGGTAAGCTTTGTTTTGAGATGTCTGGGGATTCAGCCAAGAGGATGAGTTTAGAAGCTCAGCAATTTGTGACAAGATTTGGGAGTTTTTATATTCAGTTCCCTAGGTTCTCTTATATTAGAATTGGTGGTTTTGAAGATGCCCCTACAAAATTACCTAGGTATGCCTTTGATTGTTTCATCCTTGCAGAAGTTTGTAGACAAATTGATATTGTGCTTAAACATTTTCTCCCCAAGGAAGGATGGGAGAAAATCTTCCCATTACAGCTAGGCAAGTTTTCATGCTTAACTATTGAAGATGCAATAAGTATTGGAAGTGACCTTGGTCATTTTGATTTTAAGTATTACACAGAGCGAATAGGCTTTGATAATAAAAACTTTGCTAGCGGGAATCTAGGCCTTAGATCTCACATGTTTCCAGTTCCCCATATAAAGGATTTCTAGGAAGACTGTGCAAATGAGTCCCAAGTCATGAAGAGAGGTCATAGTAGACTCAACATATCTCAAATTCTATCCATGAGACTGTAATTCAGCATAGAGGGGGTCACAGATGATGGTTCTGACTTAGTTGAACCCAGTTTCAAAAGACTCCTGGACACTAAAGAGATAGATATTGATTGGTCAAGAGAGGAGGAAGATGACATTAAGTGCAGGATACAACATGTACTCAAATTAACCAAAGAATGGCTGCAGACAAAAAGAGAACAGTCTAGTCCTAAAACAATTGGAGTTAAAACTTCAATTTTATTTTCCTCCCCCTCTATTTCAAATTCTCCTAAACCATCTGGTAATGCAGGTTCCTCTGATAAGCAGCAAAAGAAGGATCCCAGGAAGAAACCTATTGCAGAACTTTCCCCTGTGGCCTCCCCTCAGTGCATTACTAGATCGAGATCCCAATCACAAAAAAGGGAAAGATGACTCAAGAGCATATGGAAACAGTCAATTTGGAGGATGACAAATTTGGAGATTTAAACTACCAAATTGGAGAAGACAAGCAAATCGGGAAAGATCTCTTCAATCTTGATGATGTAAATCTTGATTTAATGGACACCCCTGCTAAAACTGGTCCTCAGCCAGCAGCAACAAATGATACCCCAAAATGGTTAACTTCTTCAGTTAATAAGAAATGGAGTTTGATTCTTGTATCTATTCCGGTGCAGGATATAGTCAGTAAGTATGCTCAAAAGACTCCTAAGGCCAAGAAAGTGAAGAGTATAGCACAGATGTTTGCTGATACTAAAATTGGGAAGTGGATAGCCGAGGTAGCTACCTATAGACCGAAGGAAGAAAAGCAGGATGTTGCAGTTGAAGATTTTGAAGTGACTAAAATTGAGTTAGGGACTATGGACAGAGCAGGAAAGAATCACCTTTTCAAGGAAATCGCCCAACAGATGTTGATCACATCGGTGCAAGATAGTAAGGAAAATAAAGAATTGAAGCAAACCATTGTCTCACTCTCTCAATTCATAAATACTTTTTGCAACTTTGATGCCACCCCACTGTCTCAATCATCATAGGTATTCGACCCCAACTCTGCAAAAAGTAAAACGCTACTGAATCAAGTTCAGAGGGGTCGAACTTTGGTCTCTTCAGTTGGCGAGTGGATGTCCCAAGTGCTTAACAATGGTAGGCAATACATCAAAGATTCACACTCAGTTATTCATGACACTGAGGCAGTAATGGGAGAATTACAAGCCCAACGCCAGGTCTGGAACACAGAGGAGGAAAAATGGGTGTCAGCAATGAAAATGTTCATGGAGATAGAGAGGCATGGTTTTAATAAATTCTGCATTGAAAAATCCCTAAAAGGTGCTGAAGAGTCCCTTTTCTTCATCCTTAGAAAGAATATCAGTTGGCATATCGCTCTCATAAGGGGCACTATTACAGAAAACAAAGAATATGAAACTGAAGCTAAGCAGATTCGAAAAGTTGTCCTGAACGAGTTGAAAGTGATTAATTTCACTTATACCTACCCATCAGTTTTTGGTCAGCAAGAATTAAAGGGCGCTCTGGATGCTTTCAACTCGGCAATAAAGACTATCAGGGAAAAGATTAATCCTAAAGCCTCTGACTTAACTCAGATAGCAAGGATTGAATCTATGTTATATCTGTGTGTGGATCAGTTGTCCAATGTCATTGAAAAGGTGAAGAAATTTAGGTGGAGCAAAGATGCCTCTATGGCTCAGATAGTAAATTCTAAGATCCTGCATCTATCACTCATGAAAGAGCTGGTTCAAGCATATAAAGAATGGAAACTTGCTTAATCAGTTACCGAAGAAGAAGGGAGTCCAGCGGGGAGTGAGGATCGTGCTGTTGATAAGGAGTCGGATTTGGTTATTTAGTTTTACCGGATTAACATGCAAACTTTTAAGGACATGTATCCTCTTTGTTCTGGTTTAGTTATTTAACTGATTGCTTGAGAGGTTGTACTTTTTAGGAGACCTCTCGGTGCTCTGATACTATTTATTTTAGCTGCTGAAACTTTTAAAGGGTTCAAAAAAAATTATGGCTGATAGATAATATATTTTGATGGTAATAGTTTGGATTATTAAATGTTATGAAAAGAATATATTTTGGGCAATTATCTATGTAGTGATTTCTGAAATATATTACAGTAAGGTTATTGAATCTGTGTTATTTGAAAACCAAAGCAAAGTGTCCTGTGTTGACATCTTGTTTATTCTGTTATATATATATATATATATATATTAGTTCATAATATCTGAATTTTGGATTTTATCTACTTTCTGTTATCTTTGGCTGAGAAGTTGTTTATATTTCATGAAATGCAATCGTGGAAATAACTGTGTTTTCTTCCTACTCATTATTCAGTTTTATTTCCTTCATATTTGCTTTGTAGCATAGCATCAAAGAATGATAGTGTAGCCTTTATAAGCTTTCAGGTTAAAAGCTAACCGATTGAACTGTTACCCCATTTCATTGAATATCATATTAGGGAGTTGTACCTATTATAAATTTTAGAGGGAAGTGATCATAAAAGATACTTACCCAACTGTTGGAGATAGTTTGTCTTTCAAGGGTGATAGAGTAAACTTAAAAGGTTTTTTTTTTGTAGAAAGAGAAATATGTTCACTAATAGTCTACACTGGTATTGTGGGAGGTTCATGTTGGCACCTGTGATGCCCACATGAGTGGCATGGCCCTAACCAAGCAACTTATTAGAGTAGGGTATTACTGGCCTACTATGGAGCATGACTCTTGTGAATTCATGAAAATATGCCTACCCTGTCAGTAGTATGCAAATATGGTACACACGCCAGCATAAGATATACATCCCATTGCACCTTTATGGCCCTTCTCATGTTGGGGCCTCAACCTCATTGGTAAGATAACCCCCCTTTCATTTGATGTACATAAGTATATTATCAGTGCTACTGAATACTTCACAAAGTGGGTCAAAGCAATTCTAGTGACCCTCACTATAGGTGTCCAAATATCCAAATTCATCCTCTACCATATCATTTGATGCTTCGACATCCCCTCACCATTTTCACAGATCATGACACACCATTTGAGATCCAACACATGGATGATCTATGTGAACAATTCCATATACACCACTGCTACTCCAACCCATATTTTCCTCAAGGAAACAACCAAGTTGAGGAAACCAATAAAACCATTCTAAAAATCCTTAAAAAGATTGTCAATGATTCTGGTTGTGACTGGCACCTCCAAATCAATCCTTCTCTCTGGGCATATCATACCTCCTTCCGCACCCCCACATAAACCACCCTATACTCTCTTGTATATGGTGTTGAATTCATCTTACCAATTGAGGTTGAGTTGTCATCCTTGCATGTTTCACTAAAGAACCTAGCCACTGATGAAGACTACCACGTAGCACAACTCACAGAGTTGGACTTGCTAGATGAAAAGAGACAACAAGCATATGATCACCTAGTTGTATATCAAAATAGGCTTAAGATAAGCTACAATAAAAACATCTTCCTGTGACACTTTCAAGTGGGGGATATGGTAAAGGTAATACCAAATAGAGAAAAGTAAGGCAAGTTTGAGCTCACCTAACTGGGTCCCTATGTTGTCACAACATGTTTTGGCTCAGGGGCTTATCAATTATCCATATCATAAGGGGAACCCCTGAATGATCCCATCAATGTCATTCACTTGAAGAAATTCTATGCCTGATCCATGTAATGTACCCTACTTATTTGAAAAAATCATTAAAAAGCAAAAAGTTTCAAAAAATAAAAAAAAATAAAAAAAAATATTATTTAAAAAAAAAAGTAAAGAGAAATAAGCGTCCTTGGTGAAAACTTGGCAATCAAGCACCTTGGATGAGTATGTGTGGCGAAAACCTGGCACCAAGTGTCACACATAATGGACTGTATTATTATTTATCAAAATCTTGTACCCCCCACATCCACCCACTCACATAAACTCATCCATAGATCCCCACAAACATTCCCCATCACAGACCAATATTTCTTAGCTATTCCATTATTGCATGTGCACATGAAGAGTGGTACTAATATCCCAATACCTAAGCTTTGTACATCCTGAGTTGTATATATTCTCCTCTTTGTTGTATCTATTGACCCTTTAGCCTATATAAATCGGTCTTCCAACTTGTACACATTGGTCCTTTAGCTGTATATATGGATCCCCTTGTTGTACAATAGCTTCTATTAGGTGATCGCCTTGATCACATCATCCCAACTCCATGTGAGAATCATGCATCATCCCATTACACCGTCATCGCCAATACCTTATATCATCGAGGTTACCACAACATACTCTCTTAGTGTTTAGATTGCAATGATTCTACACTGGTATTACAGGAGGTTCACGCTGGCACCTCCGATGTGCACACAACTGGCATGGCCCTAGCCAAGCAACTTATCAGAGTAGGGTATTACTAGCCTAATATGGACCATAACTCTTGTGAATTCATTAAAAGATTCCTACCCTATCAGTAGTATGCAAATATGGTCCACACGCTAGCACAAGATCTACATCCCATTGCACCTCTACAACCCTTCTCATGTTGGGGCCTCGACCTTGTTGGTAAGATAACCCTCCTTTCATCTGATGTACACAAGTATATTATCACTGCTACTAAATACTTCACAAAGTGGGTTGAAGTAATTCCAGTGAGCCTCACTATAGGTTTCCAAATCTCCAAATTCATCTTGTACCACATCATTTGGTGCTTCAACATCCCCTCACTATTTTTACAGATCATGACACCCTATTTGAGAGCCAACACATGGATGATCTGTGTGAACAATTCCATATACACCACCACTACTCCAACCCATATTTTCCTCAAAGAAACAACCAAGTTGAAGAAACCAATAAAACCATTCTAAAAATTCTTAAAAAGGTTGTCAATGATTTTGGTTGTTACTGGCACCTCCAAATCAATCCTGCTCTTTGCGCATACCATACTTCCTTCCGCACCCCCACGTGAACCACCCTATACTCTCTTGTATATGGTGTTGAAGTCAAATTACCAATTGAGGTCGAGTTGTCATCCCTACATGTTTCACTAAAGAACTTGGCCACTGATGAAGACTAACATGTAGCACAACTCACACAGTTGGACTTGCTAGACAAAAAGAGACAACAAGCATATGATCACCTAGTTGTATATCAGAATAGACTTAAGAGAAGCTATAATAAAAAGATCTTCCTATGACACTTTCAAGTGGGGGATATGGTACTTAAGGAAAATCAAAAGGTACTACCAAATAGAGAAAAGAAAGGCAAGTTCGAGCCCACCTAACTGGGTCCTTATGTCGTCACAACATGTTTTAGCTCAGGGGATTATCAATTATCCACATCAGAAGGGGAACCCCTTAATGATCCCATCAATGTCATTCACTTGAATAAATTCTATGCCCGATCCATGTAATGTACCCTACTTATTTGAAAAAATCATTAAAAAGTAAAAAGTCTCAAAAAATATAAAAAAATAAAAATAATAATTATTTAAAAAAAAAGTAAAGAAAAATTAGCATCTAATGGTGAAAACTTGGCAATAAAGCACCTTGGATGAGTATGTGTGGTGAAAACCTGGCAACAAGCGTCACACGTAATGGACTGTATTATTATTTATCAGAATCTCGTACCCCCCACATCCACCCACTCACATCAAATCATCCGTAGATCACCACAAAAGTTCCCCATCACAGACCAATATATCTTGGGTATTGCATTATTGCATGTGCACATGAAGAGTAGTACTAATATCCCAATACCTAAGCTTTGTACATCCCGAGTTGTATATATTATCCTCTTTGTTGTATACATTGACCCTTTAGCCTATATAAATCGGTCTTCCAACTTGTAGATATTGGTCCTTTGGCTGTATATAGGGATCCCCTTGTTGTACAATAGTTTCTTTTATGTTCTTGCCTTGATCCCATCATCCCACCTCCATGTGAGAATCATGCATCATCCTAGTTTAACCTACACCATCTGCAAGGCTTTTCCCATTATCACAATCAAGATTCGCTATAAGTTTCCATCATCCTAGTCAGTTTCGCATCATCCCATCGTAATGCACCATCGTCCCAGTAGACTAAGATTTACCTCATTACACTGAGATTATCCTATACACTTTGACAACATGAGTTTTAACCAAATTAGCTCTCAAATCGAGTCTCCTATCTCCTTGTTCATTTTACAGCTTTTGCCAGGGAATCCCCATTTTGACTTCAATTGATCTTTGCCGATTAGGATGTATCCTTCCTGCATCGGCTTATCAATCTTACATCACACAATCTTGTTCATTGAAAGAAATTTGGATTGAATGACTGCTGGTCATGAGGCCTTTTTGTTGATTTTATCTTTGTGTTTCAATTGAACCTACCCACGATTTCCTCAATCTACAATATCTTGGTGCATCTTGAATGATGTATATTGGAATACGTGTCATTTTTTGAATGATATGTTTGTTGGTACTTTAGGGCATCTTTGTTGGTTATGCAATTATGGTTATGCACACCTCACTAGAGGGAAGGTTTCATGCACTTCCACCAAGCCCCTAAAAAGACTTGGGTATAATAGGGATAAATGACCACCTTAATGAATGCCAGTAGAGGTTTCAAAGAAACCCTGGGGGCTGCCATTAATCAAAATAGAGAGTCGAGGGTATAAGATACAACTTGACACCCATTCATACTAGCGATTGTCAAAACCAAACCTCTTCAATATTGACATGAGGAAGTCCCTATTGACTTTGTCATAAGCTTTCTTTATGTCCAATTTGATCATCATGCCTGTCTCCTTTCCAAAATTTAGAGAATGTATTGCTTTGTGCACTACAATTATTCCTTCATAAATGGATCTACCCGGTGCAAAACCACTTTGTTCCTCCGAGATAAATGTTGGCGGCACTAGTTTCAGCCTATTAGCAATTACCTTTGCTATAACTTTGTAGAGTATATTGTAAAGGGATATGGGCCTAAAATCATCAAAATAATCTTTCTTACCTTCTTCGGGATCAAGTATAAAAATGTGTTATTAAAATCTTTGAAAAGGATTCCCTTTTGTCTTTAATCTTCCACCACTGCATGCAAATTTTTGCCTATAATATGCCATGATTTTTGAAAAAAAAGGGCAGGAAACCCATTCGACCCCAGAGCCTTATCACTTCCTAAGATGAAAAATGTAGGTTTCACTTCTTTCATAGAAATAGCCTTCATTAACATTTCATTCTATTCCCCCGACATCAAAGTTGGGATAACCTCTAAAAAGTCTAAGTCATCAAAAAAGTCCTTCTCATTCTGAGTGAATATTGAAGAGAAAAAATTAACTGCTTCTGCATTTATCAAGGCTAGATATGTTAACACATTGCCTTGTTGATATATTATAGAAATTTATTTATTAAGAGATCTTCGTCTTTAATTGAGTTGTGAAAGAATTTAGTGTTTCTGTCACCTTCTCATAGCCATAGCTCTCTTGATTTTTGCCGCTAGTAGATCTCTTCCCTATCCAAAATCTCATTATATTGCCTCTTCCATTCCATTTCTTGATTAAAGGCCTCAGATTCCATTCCTCCATTCATAATTTTTTCATTTAAGTTAGCCATATCCATTTCTAGTCTAAAATTTTCAGCATATATATTTTTAAAGACTTCACGGTTCAATACTTTATGACATTCTTTTAAGAATTGTAGTTTTTTGAAAAAAAGAAAATCCACATTACTAGATCACCTGGGTGTAGTGTTCCACCATTGTGCTATAAGATCCATAAACCCTTTCTCACGTAGCCACATATTTTCAAACCGAAATGGAGCTCTTTTGAGAGCAACATCATCAACAATCCTCAAACATATTGGAAAGTGGTATGAACCTATGATCGATAAAATCTCCGCATGACATATCCAGTTCATATCCATCTAATCTCCCCCCAAGAGAAATTTGTCCAATTTCTCAACGTATTTGAAAACCCCAATCTTCTATCGGTCCATGTGAAGACTCCATTTGTGAATTGCACATCTTGGAGTTCATGTGTCATTACAAAATCTGCAAAGTCTCTTTGACTCTTATTGATCCAACCTTTTCCTCCCAGTTTCTCTATAAGAGAGGCTATTGCATTAAAATCCCTACCCATTACATAAGGTTTGTCCTTAAATATACCTTTTATGATTGATAAGGAGTTCCAAAGTTATTTTTTCAAAGCTTGATTACATGGCCCATATATATTGACAACAAATAACTTCATCCTAAGTTGAAAGGATGTAACTTCTACTAACTGCCACTGAATACCCTCCTCCAGTAAAGACATATTCATTACCACTTCTTTCCATAAAATGCCCATTACACTTGAAGCTGCATCTGCCTCAGTGAATAAGAATCCCCTTATACCAAACTTCCTCAAAATTGTACTTTTCTCATCCCACTTAGCTTTGTTTCCTGCAAGAACACTAAATCTGGTTGGGTTTGGTCAAGACATCTTTTGACCAAATGCCTCTTATCAGGGGGATTTTAGCCCCTGCCATTCCATGAAAGAAACTTTATTGCTTCCAAGAAGAGGGATACCCTCTTCCCCATCTCATGAGTTTTGCCTGGTCTGTTGTATTGCCAGCTATTGCAAGTTTTGCCTGCATCAGTTTTGGGCCTCTTTTCTATTTAGCCTTTACATTTGGTTTCTAAACCTATGAAGGAGTCTGCTTAATGGTTATATCCTCTATTATATCTATTTGATCTTGCATCCTCAGCTCCTCATTCCCATCTCCTTCCTCTTGTGACTCATATTCTAGTTCAAAAGCCCAACCATTGTCCCCATTTTCTCACATATAATTTGTAGAAAACTGCAAGTTTCTCGTCAGAGAAATCTGAATATATTTGCAAAAGTCTTGATTTCCATTTTCATCCAACCCTGTACCTGTCTCATGAGAATTTAAACCATAGGGACCATCCATCGCAAAATTAGGTTTTTTGCTTCTGTCCATATTCCTTTCACTAAAAACTCTCGGGTTAAGTGGATGCTCCTCCATAGTGTCAGGGACAACAGTTGATATCTTCCCTACCACTAAGACATCTTGTGTATTGTCTCTATTATATGGAGAAAAGGGGGTTTCTTTGACCATTTGAGTTGATTCAGGACTATGCCTATTGTCATTCTGTATGATTGAGCCTCCAAACATTAACCCTATATAAGTTTCATTACCCTTCTTCTCATTGTGCTTTTCCTGAGTTGATCTCTATATCTCCTCCCTGTTCAGGATCATTTCCTCCTCATATTAAATAGACCAAGAGGGTGCTCGTGTTTGACTCTCGTCTATCTCCTTGATCCAATCCAAATTTTGATTGAACTCAAGACCCTTATTTTTCCTTTGGCCCACCGCACCTAGTGGCTCCCTCTCAGCACACTCAACTTCAATTTTGAGCCTCCATTCTCCATATGAAGAGCCTAAAACCACATATTCATGGATTCGATAACAGTCTTGTATTTTCACTAAAATCTTAGAAAAAGAGTAAAATTCATTGGAATCCACACCTTCCTCTAAAATTATAAATGTTTGAATACTATTTCCTATTGATATGAGATTAGCCTCATCTTTATATTCCCATGACAAGTTTTTAAGCTTCAACCATATTGCTACCTCTTTGACTTTTTTTGCATCCAGATTAAAGTTAGGTTTCCAATCACAGATATAGAAGCCTTTGTTGTCCAGCATATATGGGCCCCCATTGAGAACCCATTCCTTATCCATTTTTGAAGGGCTAAGGATCAATAAAAATTCATTGGATAGGGTTTTAATCTCAAAATGATCCCCCCATTGTTTTGCCATCCATCGTTGTATTTTTGCAATGGACGACCACGGTCCCAACCATTACATAAAGAAATCCCTATCATGCAAGTGATCTACCGACTCTTTCCAATGTCCATTTTCTATTAAAAGAGAGGAGACTCTAACATATTCAAAGTTTGTAACGCCCCGCCAGGGAACCCAAGAGAGATTAACCTAGAACATGATACTATGTGTGCTAAATAATTTTTTTTTTAAGTTAACATAAAGAGACATACATTCATGCGAAAGAAATTACCATTTATACACATGTCTTACATTCACATAGATTACACGATTGAAGGGTTCCATGACGTTGAATTGCTTAAAGCAAAACACAACTAACAATATAACAAAAGATTCCATCTGATAAATAAATCAAATACAACTTACATAACCATAATTACAAACCTCATGGATAACCATGAAACCACCATAAACTCACATCCACTGCACATGTCGTAGGGTATGTAGTAATCACTCTAAACTACTTAATTACAATTTCCTAATTAGGTATCACATGCGATACTCTAATACAAGATTTACAATAATGAAATTACATAATAAATGATGAAGGAACATAAAGAGCTCATCTACAAGAACCATCAAGCACCTAGTATAAGGACATAAAATCTCAATGGATAAAGAATCACTACCACCCGTCTGTGTGGAACCACAAAGGTCCACCCCACCGTGCTGAGGAGATAACAACAAATCCCAATCAGATATCCAAAACCAAGAAGGAATAACCACTAAGCAAGGGATCCTGATAGCTCTCTAATCCGGTGTAATAATCATCATGATAGGTAAGACTCACTAATCCAGAGGCAACTGACAATGTAGGAAATCTAGCATGTGTAAAGGAAGGTGTCATCATGTATGTCTAACCCTTAAGTCTCATCCTAGTAATCCAATGGATTTTGGCACTTAAGTGACCATACACGGAGCTAATGACCTCTCAGACTAACAAGGCCACTAACTATGTCAGGTACCTCGCAAGGAAACTAAAATATTCTCAATACCATCTTAGCCTATACTAGAACTCAAGCATGGGTGAGGACACATCTTATTAATTCATTTTAATATCTCTAAATATGTCTTTAGTTATCACTTATTAAAGAAACTCCACAATAAGCAATCCCATAGTCTCATACAGACACAGAGCTTATTGCAAGCCACCCCCTACTACACACCTACGTAACCTACCCTAGACTCAGAGATCCTATCAGATCTAGCATAGGTCACAACCCTAGTGTACCCCAAATCCAGTATCCCACACAATCAGGAACGGTCACATAGGTACACAAATAGATAACATAATCAAAAGGGTCATCATGGTCAGTTTAGGGTAACAGTAGATAACACACACGCCATAAATTAACAGAAATGATAAACACTCCCCCCAGCCTCTGTATACATCCTGGGTTGTCCAATGCCTCCAAAATAATACGTTCAAGCACAAGAGATCCATACGGATGCAAAGAATGAAAACGTCATAAAGGACTAAAAAATGAACATACATGGATAACATTTTTATCTGTTTAAAACTATCCACATGCATAAAATAAACTCATTTCATCCATTAATAAATCTAACTAGAAGCGTACATTAATTACATCATGACTTAATATAATGTCAATTAATTGATTAAAAATTAACTACACTATTTATATATTAGTCCTCCAATGATAATTCCCTATTACAATTAATGGAGAAATTCTCAACCCTCATAGCATTACAATTAACAATGATAAATCTATAAATAGAAATTAATACTCTTATACCCATTAAAATTATTTACCATACATTATTTTAACAATTTAAAATAATGCATTAACTAAATATTAAAAGATAACATTAATATAAATTAATTATTAATATTAACTATTTTAATAAAAATTAATATTAAAACATTATTAATAATAAATAAATAAATAAAAACTGAATTGAAAAGTTTGTTTTAAATAAATTAAAATTATTAATAAAAATAAAAATAAACATGTGTTTATGGGGGGGCCCGCGCGGCACACCCCCAGCGCATTGAGCGCATGAAGTGGGGGACCCACGGGGCTCACTTCCCCGGTGCCTTGAGCGTAGGAGGTGGGGGAGGGAGGGGGGGCGCAGGGTACCCTCCCTGTTGGTGAACAGATTTGTCTTCAAAGAAAATGATTACAAATTGACCCCAAAATGCCCAAATAAGAAGACTCAACCAGCACCAACAGTTGGGTCACTTTGCTATTGAAGAGCGTAAGCGCCCTGTGAATTATCTGGGTACAGCTCCCCGTGTATGATTTACAATGAATTAACTAAACTATAACCAATAATGCTTTTAACCTGAAAGCAAGAAAGGAAATTAAACATCTGCTCATAACTATGCCACGGACGCTGAAAATGGATCTACAGAACGAAGAGAAAAGAAGCAAGAAGAAATAACAACCAGACTGAAAGCTACAAATTTTAGGAACACAGTTACATAATACTCAAAGGTTTTATAGTAACTGCAATTACGAATAGAGCAACATTTAAAGATAATTAAAAAGACTCAAAGTTCTATTTTAATCAGAAGAGAAAGAATATTTAAATACAAAGATTTAATTAGCATTCTTCTCCTCTCTTCGAACACTCAATCAAAGCCTTACAGAACAAAGATATCTTCGAAAACTTCCTCCATTATCCCTATTTTCCCTGCATTACAAAAAAAATATCCTAAACTATCCCTCCCCTGGCACAAAGTCTCTCGGGTCAGGTGGAATCCAGAACCCTCAAAATGTGAAAAACTTTACAATAAATAATCCTTTGGGTTGTATTTCGGTTCTAATAACTGTTTCTTGAAATTCTCTTCGCTCTTATATTTTCACTGTTTCATGGCTTCACTACCTTCACCCCCAACTCTTTCGGCATTCAACCTTATTCAAATGGCTTATATTATTATAAAGTTGGTTATAACTGGGTTACATGTGTCTTGCCTATGCTGTCGTGTATCGTGTTCTTCTTGGAGATGCCTTCATGATACTTATTTGACACATCATCATCATTTTGGTTAGACTCATAATTGGTGGTGAAAACCATCTTCAAACAACTATCTTTCTTTGCTAAGGCTCGGGCTCATTCCTCCATCTTGGCTCCATGCTCCTCATGAATCGGGTACATCACTGACATTTGGTATATGTGCTTCATAATACTTGTAAACTTTTGGCATTCTGCATCATACATCTTGCGGTCTGTGTGCATACATTAAGCAGCTTGAAGATTCGCGTTAATATATGGGGGGGGCATCAAAATTCTGTCGAGCAGATCTTGTTTTCATTCGGGTTACAAATTCAATGGGATTTCCTCCATCTACCGACTCACATAAAGACTATGGAGTCTCCTTTGTTTGTGAGTATGCCTCAGAATCCTCAAATCAGGGTCTTTGACATATTCTGTCGAACAGTTTGCATGCGAACCTGAAGCTTCAAGCCCATTGATATGCTTTCGAAACATGCCTTTCGTCGACCAAACTGTCTGATGGGTATGCAGTATTATGGGATGATGTTCGAATTTGAACTTTGGCTTCTATTATTATGAATCAATGTCATTTGAATCTAATCTAGAGGTTCGAAGATTCAATACATCAGGTCGCTGTCCACTGCCATGCCACTCCCATGCACTGTTGTTGGAAACCTTGTGGGCTCACTAATAGGCATTTTCCATTGAATTGTGGCTTCAAACTATTGAATTGGATCATATCGGGAGGTGAGCTTGATTCCTTAATAGAGATGTGTCGAGCAATACTGAATTCTTCACCTGGCATTCAATTCTTGTCTTGGGTTCGCAGCGTAGCAAAGCCAACTGCTCTTGATCCTCCCGCAACAGAGTTGGATGGAAATGAATAGATCAGAGACATGACAACACTCACTATTGTAGCCCTCAGGATTGCCATATATCAGGTGTTTGGAAATTTCTTGTTGATAGTTTGCGGTTTCTTTTAATTCCAGCATCATCTATTTTAAATTGTACCTGTAGACCATTCCTTTGGAGAGAATGATACAGAGTATGAACAGGGCTTGAGGCACGGTGGGAATTGAGAAAGGGAGTGTGTCAATTTTTACAAAAGAAAACACCTCCTTTATCGTTATCGGCCTCTTTATCTTCCTTCCGAACATTTCCATCTTCAGTTATGAAAACTGATTCTTGATATTGCATTTTAAACATTTACAATGGAACTTACTTTATGGTGAAGATATGTAAAGTGTTGTTAAATCTCAAAGATGTGGGCACACTTTTCGTGGTAATAGCCATATCGGTGCCATGATATCTTCCAAATACACTGTAACAAGATTCAATCACCATTGATATTTTGCAGCTAAAAGAACTTCTTCATATTGCTGTGCAGCATTGTGCCAGCTAAGGTCTTGACTCATTCCACGTTTTTGAATTCCAAGCCAGCTTTCTTTGAAATCACGATATGTCGATAATGCATTACCAAGAGAATGGATCAAACATGATGATTCTGCACGATCAAAAGTCCAACCAAGACCAGTCTCTGAGGATGGATCAAAAGCTTTCACAGTGTCTTTCAAGCCCCCTACAACGTGGACAATTGGGATGGTTCCATATCGCACGGTATAAAGCTGGTTCAGACCACATGGCTCAAATCTTGATGGCATTAGCAAAATGTAAGACCCTGCTATTATGCAATGAGCTGTCCTTATTGAGAAGCCCACCCAACCACAGACTTTATCCCTATACCGACCCTCAAATGAGCGTAAAATATCCTCTAAGTCAGTTCTTCCTGTACCTACCATCACTAACTGCAGATTTTGTTCAACCATCCAAAGCATAGCCTCTGCAATAATATCTACACCCTTCTGATGGTCTAAACGGCCAATGAAGCCTATTAATGGCACATCAGAGCGCACAGGCAACCAAGCTCTTTTTGCAATGCAACTTTACATGCAGGCTTGCTAGTTTCAAGTGTTTCAATAGAATAATTAACATAACCATCATTCTATATCCACGTCGAGCTAATGCCTTTGGTAGAGCACCTGCCATATCTCCCAATTCACCTGTTTTGGACCAAGGAGCACACTATGCAGCTACAAGTATAATATTCATCACATTCGTCCCAGCCGATGTTCATTTGAAATTCCTTTGGTGTTCTCCTACGCGGTCAAAATTTTATACATTAGGAATGAAATGTTTGAGCCCGAGCTTTCTATCAGCTTCTTCAATCACATCTTTGGAGACGCTTGCATTTGCCTATAACCAATGGAGGATCTCGAGGACCAAGCTGACCGTTGGAAAAATCATGAGAGTGCCAAAGAACTGGAAACATAAGACATGTTCGATGCCTGATACAATTGGTGTAATAAAACACCATTGATACCACGGAGACAATTACTTTCAACCATTTGATAAGTACCCAAACCTGGAATATCCTCCTCCTAACTATATTTTACGGGCCCTACATATTATTGACCATCAAACTGTACATTCTAAAGGGTCATGCATCCAGTCCCGAGCCTTTCAACGACAATCTTGGCACTTGGAAAAATGGACACTGATGCATTCGCATTAGCCATACATCCTTTGCTTTAAATCTTCCAAACTCTCCACTGAGCTTGGAGATTCCTTCCATGATATGCATTAGTTCATTAAGTGAGATGTAAATGAACCACTTTATCAAATAATATAACAATTTCCTAGATGGGGTTGCCCGATACCACTGAGTTTGGGCTGTCATATATATGATCCTTATTCTGAAACAAAGAATCATCAGGAACCTTTATAAACCAACCATAATAATGCACCAGAGTTGACTATTGGATTGCCATAAAATCAGGAATGTGAATGTGCTTTTAATTTACATGACTAATCACCACCACAAGCTTGATTTATTATAGAGGTTAGCCACATGCATTTCTGAAATCAGTTCGCGTAACATGAATCTCCAGATGTGTTTTGAATGTATTTAGGGAAAATGATGAACCTTTAAATCTTAGCAGTGCACATCTGAATTTACCTTCCAACTCATAATTAGAGATGCTAACTCTGGATCTCTGAGCATCTGAATCAACATGTTGTGATTTTAAATGAAATCTAGAACTTGAATGTGGAACGAAAACATGAGAAATCTCACATTATTGAACTTCTGCACTGGACCTGAAAGATGAGCCATCTAAACCATCGAACCACTTCGAACTACTTTGAACCTTAGTTCAAAGAGGTTCGAAACCATGAATTGAAAATTTTAAATACCGGGTCTATATTGGGTACCAACACTCCCCTGTGTGTACAACGCACCTCCCAAAGGGGATGGCTGCCCACCTTGGAAAAGATGGTGCAGGCCTATGGGGGATGGTGGGGATGGGGTCCCACCTCCCCCTAAAACCACTTAAATTCTTCTTTTTTTTAAATTTGTTTTTTTTTTAAACACTTTCTTTTAACAGCTGCGCTATTATATTAAAGAAGGAATTTTTTTTATTTTTTTTTCCAAATTTATTATTTCCGAAAACGAAAAATTGAAAGGTAAAAAGGGTTTATTTATTTATTTTTGTCTTTTGCTATATTCTTCCTTTTTCTGGGTAAATTCTTTTTAATTCACTAGTCTGTATCTTTTACAGAGAGTTGATTTTTTTAACTCATTGAATTTTTTTTATAAGCAAATACAAGGAGCTCATTTATTTTAATTTTTCTATAGTTAGGACTATAGAGGGGGTTTAATTTTTCGATTTCAAGGAGATTTATAGGAGATCTATTCACGAAATTTCAACAACATAACTGTACTATGCTAAGAAATACATTATCATGAAATGATAGATCTAGGCTTCTCATAAACACCTAAAAATGTCAAAACCATTACAACCATAAATTTAGTTTTATCTATAATTTAAACTATACAAAGGATTAATTTTTTCATTTTCTAAGAGATCTAGGGGGAATTTCTTCCCGAAACTTCGACAGCGTAACCCTACAATGCTAAGAATACATAGAATGAAATAAATTCAGATCTAGGGTTTTATAAACACTTGAAAATGTATAAACAACAATAAATCCATTTAAAGCCAAAATAACAAACATGCACTAATTCAACAATGGAAACTTTAGATCTACAAAATTGAAACCATACATGGCAAATGAAACCTACCTTGATTCCAATGCAAGAAATGGAAGAATGTAGCTTGGAAGATGAAAGCAAATCTGAAAACCCTCAAGCATAATTCAACCACAGATTTGGCAACTATGAAGCTCCGAGCATACACACAAGCAAGAAAAATCTCAAAAACTTAAAAGCAACAAGGATCCACAACAATCCACAATCCTTCAAAAATCTCAAATCACCAAGAGCTCTCCAAATTCAAAAACCTATCGTGAGAGAATGAATGACCAATTCCCCCTAAAGATATTCTAATTCCCCTAAACATGCAAAGGTTGATGACAACTCCCAAGTCAATCCCTAAAAAAACTCAACTTGAAAATTGAAAGTAAATCCAAATTAAATAAATAAAATATATTTTATTGCCACAACTCAACTTTGACTCCTAATTACAAGTTGAGATATTTAAATTTGAAATTACTTTTTCAACACATTCATGCACATGTAATTAATAAAATATTTAATTAAATAGATTAAATATTTATGTCATAATAATACATGCAACTAAATATTTAATTATTTATTTAATCATATAAGGACATTTACTATAGTTTTCAATTAAATATTTAATTAAATCAAAATATTCAAATATTTCAATTTAATTATTTATTTAAAATAAAATTAGGATATAATTAAATAATTAATTCAAGTATAATCCATTAATCATAGAATATGGAAAATCACTCAATAATCCGAAAATAACCTGAAAGCATAATCAAGCAAAACACACACATACTCAGGAGAGAGGGTATTCGAATTCTGTCAACTTAGACAAATCTGAATAGGGTAGTCATACTGAAACTCATCCAACATTAGGATGACTAGGCTTAGGTTAAGGTTTCAAATCTGTATGTTACCTCCCCTCTTTACCATTGAGATGAATATTTATGGGCACGCTCACTCCTGCCAATTCAGGGAAGACGATGCCCTGTACTTTCAATCCTGTCATCAAAGAGCACGCATGTACATACATAATATAATATCACAACCAATGATAGGGATCAGTTGAACGTGTGGATCTCACCGAAGCAACTACGTCTCTGTCCTTTACCACAACAACATGCAAACATATACATAAACATGATAACCATACACATGCAAGTATGGGGTAAGTACAACATAATCAAAACATAAATCATCACATCGTGATAATATCCATAACATCATAATCACTAGTCACCATCAACTGAAAGAATAATAGCTCTCATGAAAGTAGCCTAAAAGAATTCGGCCAAACAACTGAAACCAATGCCTAAAAGAGTACAACATCACAAACTAAAAAGCAAAACATGAGTGGGTATTACAGAGTTACCTACCTCTATGCTAATCCCATTAGTAGCAGTCAGGGTCCGCATGAGGTTTGAATCTTGCTTGTTGTTCTTTGGGCGCCAAATTTTTTTCTCAATCTGTTTGAAGATAAAAGTTTGTGGGGTTATCCTAAACTTTTCCCCTACCTCAGGAAGGCTCCATTATTCTCCCTTTGCCCACCATCCTGACTATCTCCTTGTTTTCTAGGTCTATTATGTTGGAAAAACCCTGTTTGGGGTTGCTCGGGAGCTTTGCCTCTCTGTTGAAATGCTGCATTTGATATCTATTAAAGGGCCATCGCCCCTTTCTTCTATGATCATTCCATGGGATCCCATTCCTTCTTCTATCCCATTATGATTGACTGCGATCCTCGATCGAAGGACCCCATGACTAGTAAGAGCACCAAAGTCGTGGTCATCCATTGTAGCCGTTGTAGCCGTAGTCGGTCATCCGATCTTCCTCGGGTCTAAAATTCCAATTAAAGTATTTTTTTTTGTTTTTAACTCTTCTCCTTTTTTAGTAATTATCATTTTCTGGTATATTTTATTTTTTTTAATATTGTTATTATTTTGTTAGGAGTCTTTTTCTTTGCTTTCTTTTTCTCTCTATTTCCTCGGGCTTCACGCTTCTCTTTTCATCCCTCTTCTCTCAACTCTTTTACATAGTCTAAGTTTGCAACATATTTTAAATCTCCTTTAAAAAATTTCCAAGCTTTTCATCCTATGATGAATCATAAAGTGTGATTTGAAATGTTGATGTTAAAAATTCCTACACAGTCTAATCTAGAAAATTATCAAGCAATTTTTCATTATGAATTGTGGAAAATTGATAACATTTATCCCCAATTAGATAAACTAGTGAATATATCTAATTACAGATAAATAAAATCATGATTTTAGTCATAGAAATAGGAAGTCCAGATGATAGTGAGTCTTCAGTCCAAATCTGGGCATCTTGGCCAAGGACACCAGTGCGATGTGCAAATTGATAAACATAAAGTTTTGCCATTAGTATGGAATGAGAAAACAAGTTGTTTAAGCTATCGATTACACTACACCGAAAGTCAGGGTTTTCAGTTCAAACCGAAAATGGTAAGCAAGGAGAAAAATGACAACACAGTTATACAGTGTAAACTGACAGGAGTAAATCAAAGATGATAAAGTGGAACCCGACGAGCAGAATACAGTGCAAACTGAGAGAATAGATAAAGGAGGAACCCGACAGACAGTTCAACCAAGGAACGCCAAAAGTCTGTTACATCCCAAAAAAAGTGGATCTGACTTCTATGTCAGATAAAATAGATATATTCTATTTATAGATTCTTGATTTTTTTTAAAACCATTACTTAAGGGACATGCAACATTATTGTAATTGTTTTAATCAGTCTAACTGATTAAGGACATGTAGACTAGGAGATCAAGGTCAAGTTGTAAACCTGTGATCATAGAGTTAGTTTTGTTATATGTGAAGCTATATTAGGTCAATCTATCTTATAAATAGATGTTGTAATCATTCTTTTATCATGGATGAGAGGATGTATGTAGCCAACTAGCACATTTATGGATCAGACTGAAAGTTTCAAGAAGCAGAACAACAAAAGATGAAATTGGTTATCAAGAACCAAGAAGAGAGGCTACCGAGCAACAAAGGTATTAATCAATCGCATTAGGTGATAAATTTATACATTTGATTTGTCATGGATCCATAATCAACAATTGTTAGATTTAATTCACTCAAGTCAATGAGTATTTTTGTCTGCATTCTAACAAGTGTAGCAAATAGAATAAATCTTTTCAAGGAAGGTGGATTTAACAATCCTATTGTAAATCTCTTAACCAGGTGCATACTAAACAGTGTTTCTAAAGCTCTTAATAGAGTAGGCCTTAACTAGTCTCCACATAATACTCCTAATAGGGTAGATCATCAGAAGTGATCAAATTGTAAGCCTTAACTGACCCCTTCTAATCTGTAGATAGTGAAGTTTTTGTGGGTGCCATCCCCACCACAACTTTTACCTTCTAACAGGGGTTTTCTGTGTTAGCATATCTTTTGTTATGATTCAATTACTTTCATGAATGTTTCTATGAATGTTTACATGTTTGATTAAGTTAAAGAATTGATATATCTTACACATAGATAATATTGAACATATGGTTGGTTATGCAATTGGTTACACAATGGATAGAGGTTAAAAAGAGATAAAAGTTTTAGAGGTACTGATTCGCCCCTCCCCTATCAGTACACACTTTTCATTATTTCCAACAATTGGTATCAGAGCTAGAACTCTTATTTGGAAAGCCTAAAGACTTAAGATAAAATATCAGACAATAGAGAAGTACAGACTTGACAAAAGTATTGAGAATCAGAAGCTAGAAATTCATATCTTCTATGAGCAGTATAAAGAAACTAGAATCAAGATGAGATGACTGTTAGATGAAAGAAATATTATGGCATCTTGTTGTCATGAAACAGACTACCAAGAAGAAGAGATACCAAATCTATTTGAGTCTTCAGGATCTACTACAAGCAAAGCATCAGACACATCAGAGGAAAGCATCACAAGCTTAAATGAAATCAATCAACACCTGACTGGACAAGTAAAATCTCTGCAAATTGGTCAAGAGACATAGATGGTAAGAATGATTGATGTCATGAACAATGCTAGACAAGATGAGTAAGAGAGAACACTAGTTGTTGATGATATAAGGAAGATTACTGAAAAACTACAAGAAAAAGAGTCAGAAATACAAATAATTACAGAACATTACCATGAGATTACAAATCAGATTATTCTTATGAGTCAAGAGGCAAAAATAATGAATGTTGAACTCATTGAAAGAATAGAAGCTATCGGTGAGCTAAGGGAAGAAAATGAAAAGCTGAAATGAGAAATAAGAATTCAGCAGTAGCATAATGAGATAATCAAGATAGTTGAAGAAAGCAATAAAAGAATGGATGTTTTTCTTGATGGACAAAGGAGAGCCAACAACAACACCAGACTAGGCTATATCGAGAATGGAGAATCACCCAATTGAGCTAATCCAAAGAATGTCTATGTAAATTCAAGACCAAGAAAGCTGACAGTAAATCACTATGGAAAGCAAGGCCACACATCAAATGTATGCAGGAGAAAAATGAAAGGTATTCCTAAATCCATATCTTCATTCATAGGAATTTGTTATAAATGTAACAAGTAAGGACATAAAGCACATGAATGTAAATATGAGGTGACAATACCTAAGAAGGAAACCTACATGAACAAATAATATCCTACTTGTAAAATGCATGGGCACACTACTCTTGAATGCTTGAAGAAGAAAAAGGAAGCATGGAAACCTAAAGGTCAAGAATCTGCCTATCAACTGAATAGAGTCGGTAACCAGTATGTATGGGATTACAACACTTGGGAAAATTGTACAGCATGCAAAAGATTTGGTCACATTGCTGCAAACTGTATGAGACAATGGACAAGAAAACCTAGAGGCTGGACTTGTAACCACTTGAATTTGGTTTGTTTCAACAATGGACCCTATTTTCCCTAAGTGTGATCATACCCTCGATTATGTCCAAATGACCATATTACTGCTTGACATAATTCTTCAAATCAATTTAATGTCCTAGGTGATTTTTATCACTAATTTATATTAACTATTCTAGCCATATGATTCAAATCAATTCAAACCATTTAAATCAAACCAAATTCAAACATGGCTATAATATTTAGTTATAAAGAAATTAAATAAATCCCTAAATCAATTACCCACTTGCAAAATAACCCATTCCCCTAGCCTATTTGATTTAATTAAAATGGCTATAGTCCCCTAATTATTAAAAAGCAATTAAATTGTTTAAATAATTAAATTCTTATTTTTAAATGAATTAAATAAGTTTAATTCATTTAATTAATATTCTCCTAAACCCCAACCTAACTTATCTCAACCACTTCTACCCTGGGTTCTAACCCTTCTCAACCCATTCACCCTTGTTAATCTAATCCTAATCCTAATTCTAACCCTAACCCACCTCCTAATGTTGTCACATTCCATTAAGGAATGATTAGCAACTCCACCCACTTGAGAAAGTCATGGAATCTCAAGATTCCTTTCTCAAGGTCCACTTTCTCAAGCTTGACTCTAAACCCTTCCCATGCTTCTTCAAGGCTTTCATTAATACCTTATTAATGAAGATGCCTTAAGCCTATGTCTCTTCCATGCCTCATTAATGCTTAAGGCATTAATGGTTCTTACATCTCCATTAATGAGTCCCTTAACTCATTAATGAGCTCTCTCTCTCTCTCTCTCTCTCTCTCTCTCTCTCTCTCTATAAATAGAAGCCATTTTTGAGAGCAAAGAAGTCTTCATCACATATTACAAATGCATTGCTATGCTATTAAATTAATCTTAGAATCATATTTCACTTCATAATCCATGGTTTTGCATTGTTCTTATTTCCATTCTTAAAGCTAGAATGCATGTTTTCTAATCATTTAGCTTGTTTTAAACTAAAATCCTTCATATTAAGTAGTATATGTCACTGATTGTAGCATAATCTGAGGGCTATTATGTTACTAATCACACTCTTCTTAGTTAGAAGGCAATAGGTCGATATTAGTGGGTTTTACATGTTTATCTAACCTTTTTGAGCTAATGCAATGATCCATTGTCGTGTTGTGTCTCTCTTATCAGGTACAAAATATACACACACATCACTGGTATAAAATAACAAAAGGATGCAATCTATTCTACCAGATGCGATCCCAAAAATACAGGATGTGATCTCTGAAATAAGGGATGCGATCGTAAACGCAAGGTGCGACCCTAAGCACCCCGGGTGTGACACACTGATGGATTACCCTTAAAAACATAGCAAAAATAATAGAATCAGATGTGACGCAGGAATCCAGAAAAACCAGATGCAATCTAGGAAAAACCGAATGCGACACAAGATTCACAGGTTGCGATCCGGAATCCCAGATGCGATTCTAAATTGCAAGGGCTATAACTACTACAAAAATGCATGAATTTAAAATTTGCAAAATTCACAGGGTAGTTTATTGAGCACTTACCGACGGTGGGTAGTTGGCTGGATGCTGATGTCGATGGCTCATCTCAAAATGATGCTTCCTCATAGGGACTACCATCTTCTCTGCAGAGCTCTCTGGTTTACTATGGAGGAAAGTGAAAATGAATAGTGAAATGGTAATTTTGGAGGTTTATATGGGTCTTTTGAGACATTTAGGAGTTCTAAAACTCCTCCCAGACAACTACAACTTCATTTCTGTTCTCTTTTTGATCAATCGAGAACCAAATCGAAGGTGCCTACAGTGTTTTCAATAGCACAGTGCCATTCTTACGACACTTTCAAATTTTTTTTTTACAGATTTGCTTCATTTGTTTAAGATATCGGTCAAAACTGCACATTTTATCCTACATCTTGGTCTGACATCATTTTATTAGTCTTATCACTCACATTTTCATGTAATTAACTTGGTAATCGTGCGTTTATTTTTAAACACACCTTCTTTTCCACTTATTCTACTCTATTCTTTCTTGTCCTAACCGCTTCCTACAAGTGATACGTTCTTTCAACTAAGGGATTTATTCTTTTTCCTTTGATTCCGTTCCCAAGGGGGCATGATCACACTATCATCAATTAAATTTTTGCTTGAAACAACATTAAAAATGACTTCGTTATCAAACAAACTAGGGGCATAACAATTTCCTTGACTAAGTCAAAACTGTTGGTTAAAAAGCTTTGGTTCTCATGAGCTGGATATCTTATGTTTTCTCATTTTAGAATATTTTTATTAAAGCTCCTAGCAGCTTCATACTAGCTTTTTGGATGACAACCAAGTTTAGAATCAGTATTACCAATTTTTGGACGACAACCAAGTTTAGAATTGATATCTTTAAATTTTTTTATTAATCTTTGGACAACAACCAAGTTCAAAATCAATTCTATCAGTTTGGTTCAATCAAGTGCGAGACTGATCCCGTCATCATTTTGTTCGATAACCAAGAACGGAATTCTCAATCTTTTTGAAGTCAAAATCAAAAACTTTCTTTGAATTAATGCACTGCTCGCACATCAATTCAAAGAGGGGCAAATGTAACCACCTAAATTTGGTCTGTTCCAACAATGGACCCTATTTTCCCTAAGTGTGATCATACCCTCGATTATGTCCAAACGACCCTATTACTGCTTGGCATAATTCTTCAAATCAATTTAATGTCCTAGGTGATTTTTATCACTAATTTATATTAACTATTATAGCCATATGATTCAAATCAATTCAAACCATTTAAATCAAACCAAATTCAAACATGGCTATAATATTTAGTTATAAAGGAATTAAATACATCCCTAAATCTATTACCCACTTGCAAAATAACCCATTCCCCTAGCCTATTTGATTTAATTAAAATGGCTATAGTCCCCTAATTATTAAAAGTAATTAAATTGTTTAAATAATTAAATTCCTATTTTTAAATGAATTAAATAAGTTTAATTCATTTAATTAATATTCTCCTAAACCTCGACCTAACCTATCTCAACCACTTCTACCCTGGGTTCTAACCCTTCTCAACCCATTCACCCTTGCTAATCTAATCCTAATCCTAATTCTAACCCTAACCCACCTCCTAATGTTGTCACATTCCATTAAG
>MU228320.1:2756052-2798324 GCA_018584345.1 Thuja plicata | reverse complement strand
ATTAATAAAGGAATTAATTATTAAATGCCTAAAGTTTAGCTTAAGTAAAAGAGAGATAATAAGTGACTTAATAATTAAATCAATATGATTTAATTAATAAGTGGAATCACTTTATTACTCTAACACTTACACCTCCATCCTCCATTAATGAGTCCCTTAACTCATTAATGAGCCTTGTCACCTCTCTCTCTCTCTCTCTCTCCTATAAACAGAAGCCATTTTTGAGAGCAAAGAAGCCTTCATCACATATTACAAATATATTATTATGCTGTTAAATTAATCTTAGAATCATATTTCACTTCATAATCCATGCTTTTGCATTGTTCTTATTTCTATTCTTAAAGCTAGAATGCATGTTTTATAATCATTTAGCTTGTTTTAAACTAAAATCCTTCATGCTAAGTAGTATATGTCACTGATTGTAGCATAATATGAGGGCTATTATGTTACTAATCACACTCTTCTTAGTTAGAAGGCAATAGGTCGATATTAGTGGGTTTTACATTTTTATCTAACCTTTTTGAGCTAATGCAATTATCTATTGTTGTGTTGTGTCTCTCTTATCAGGTACAAAATATACACACACAGGACTAACCTCTGAATGACATGTTTACACTATAATAAATTCGGTCATCTCAAGAAAGACTGTAGAGACCGAATGACAAAGACCAACACCTTTGCCAATGGAAAAACCATTGAAGAGATCATGAGGATGAGAAACAAAATGTGGAGGAAAGATAAAAACACTGATGAAGCTGGACCGAGCAATGCAAATGGTGACACCTTATCCAATGGATCTGGTGACATCACCACCCCCACCTAAGCAAAACAAGTAAGTATGGAACTACATTATACCAAGTTATATTTTGCATTAGTTTCATTTTACATAGTTGAAATGCCAAATTAGCATGATTATAGATGCACTATGGTATTACTTGTTATGATTCTATGAAAACTATTTCATTGGTTAATACATACCGAAATGCATCGCTATACATACAAAGCTGAGTTGTCTACACTTACCGAGAATTGTTGGTTAACATATAAAAGCTAAAGTTGCTAATGTAAACCGAGATCCATCGGTAATCATGTGAGTTGACAAAGTTGTCTTCGCCAAACATTGAAACCCGTCGGTAAAAGGAACAAGTTAAAAAGTTGCCCCGAAGCATCGCGTTATCACCGAAAGGGAAGTTAGTGTTTCACCTGAAGACTTTGTCTTCACACACCGAGGAGTGGTTGAGCATTAATGAATCAAATTAGGGCAAAGTCTATAAATAGACGACAGAAAGGGTTTCATTCTTCACCAAGCGATTTGAGCAAAGCGACCAGAGCAAAACCAGAGCACAAAGAAACAACATTGCAGAGCGACTCCAACCAAATTCAAAGCACTTGAAGAAGATCAGTTACAACTATAGAGGTTAAAGTATGTACAAAGAATAACCGATAACTCTGTTTATCATTTACGGGAAAGCCCTAATTTCAAGAAACAATGGTAACCACATCCAAAACTGCTAAGCTGAGGAGTGTTAAGAAGAACAAGATCAATCTTATCAAGAACAGTACCTGTGAGGAACCACATTATAAAATATGCCCAGAAGTTGCCTCACAACCCGACTATGCTAGAGCATTCTCAAGAATACCAGCTAGGGTTTTTCTCATCGAAGACATGCGGGCATACATACACTGCAAGATTGCAGAGATTGGCGATTTGGAGGTTGAGCAAGATTTCAATAATCTATGTAAAGATGATGACACTATCAAAGAAGAACACAAACACATCAAAGTAAAAGGGCTCACAAATGTCCTATGGTTCCTGAAGGAATTCAAGACCGAAGGGATTCAGTTAGTATTGAGCAGGATCCATGACCGAAAGCTATGGTTGGATGAGCCTAAACTGATAACACGATACATTATACATGCTGTCACCGATTATCCAATAACCGATAAGGTAAAGGCATTAAAGAACCCGCCTAAATTTGACATTGAGAAGAACACGGGAGCTAAATGTGATGGAAGAGGACTTAAGGTATCCACCATTACCGATGATGAATTGAAATTTGGAGCATGTGTCTTAGGATACAAGTTCTTTCAGGCTAGCAGTATGAACAACATTGCATACAGAGCAGTGGATACAACATACAAGATTGTAAAGAAGGGAACTCAATTGGATCTATCAGAACTTCTACCCAAGTAGTTAGAAGAGAACTCAAAGACAATCAAAAATGCAAAATCAAATTCATGTGAGTTTGGTTCACTTATCATGTGCATATTCTTCTACTTCCAAGAATCTTTTCCATCTATAGGAAATGTGCAATGGGACACAACAAGACCTGTAACCATACATATTAGTGAGTTTATAAAATCAATAGGAGATAATTTTGAGTCAGTAATGGATGAATACTTTGCTGGATTCAAGGAGAGAATGCAAAAGAGAGTAAGGATCCCCGAGTAGTTAATTGAAAAATTTAAGACTGATATATGTTTCATGGTAGACACTAAATTCACGCACATCAAGCTAGCTGTACCGAGGACATCATGGATATCCCCACATGACTATGAAGTGAACATAGATCAAGCATCTAATGCAATTGATGCATTAATAAATGAGCCAATAGATAAAACACAACCCAAGTTCAGCACTTATGAAGAAGCCAAAGAAAGAATCAAAACTGGCT
This sequence comes from Thuja plicata, assembly GCA_018584345.1. Lineage (NCBI taxonomy): Eukaryota > Viridiplantae > Streptophyta > Pinopsida > Cupressales > Cupressaceae > Thuja > Thuja plicata. Next base: position 2,795,649 of record MU228320.1, on the reverse strand, counting down.
TGGTTGTAAAGAAGATAGACAAGAAGAAAGACAAAATGGTTAAGAATTTAAAGCAAAGATTGTCGGTTACAGAAGAAGAAACTGAAAAGATAGAAGAAACCAAGGCACAATCACCCATCGGTGAAGCTAAAAAGGAGAGTGACTATGAGTCTACGAAGTCAGATACATCCTTACCTCCACTAGCTAAGAATCCTAGGACTACAGATGCAACAAGGACAAGGATTCAAAAACTAAGGACATAAGTGCTTCACCATTAAAGAAAGGTCAAGTGAGGACATATAAAAGGAAACCTCAAACACAGAAAAAAGGTCCTACAAAAAGAATAAAGTTCATTAGAACTAAGGAGGACATAGAGGAAATCGAACAGGATGAAGCTATTCAAAATGAAAAGGATAAGATTCCTAAAACTATCGATCAAGTATGTGCCTCAATTATAAAATCAGGAACAATCGATGATAGAAAGATCAAGAAATGGCTTACATTGGATCCCCTAGATCAAAAAAACATTGAGGAGGCAATCATTAAAATGATGTGCATATTCAAATACCTCCCAATACAATTGGTAGATAAAATGCCAAAAGAACTTCAAGATAGGTTATCAGCAAGATGGACATTTGCCTTGCACTCTAAGAAAGAGATTAGGGAAAGAGCCCTAGTATCAATCATGCCTCCCAAATAAAAAATGGAGGAGATTAAAGAAATGATGAAAATTCACTCCTAACGGTTCTCACCGAAGTTGAGAGATTACCAAGTGCTTTAAGGACATTTACTGGACCTAGACAGAAAGAGTGAAGCAGAATGGAGAAAGATACTTGATATTCCTAAATAGGATACAAGTCCTCGAGCCACAAATTTCTCTTACCAAAACTCAACAGACCAAGGATGATCAGGCTACACAGAGCACCGAACTAATCACTATCACTAATGTAGAATTGGACAAAGAGGAATTGGACACTACAGGCAACAAGAATATGGATGTTGCAAATGAGACATGGTCGGACACTATTGTGGGCAATACTATTATTGACATCACCGATGATCTAGAAAATGAGGTAAATAAAGATGAAGATGTCACTATTATCAAGGACCAAACCGAAAAACATGACACTACAATTGATGTTGCACAAGTACACATACCAGGCTAAATGTCATTATTGATTAAAGTAATCAATATTATCTCACAAAAGGAGAAGACCCTCGAGCCCGATGCAAGCATACCCAAGGATAAGGGTAATGATGAGAAAAAAGATACATCTGATGAAAATAAGGACACAATTGATGAACAAAATGTCATTGACGAAGAACAAAAAGATGGAGATACCACCGAGAAAGATGCACAGATGAAAGATTTTGATGAAGTGCAAAAAGATAAGGATGAGCAAGAAAATATAGTTCATACCATGCCAAAAGACACAAAAGGCGAAGCTGCAGATACACCGAAGGTTGATAAGGAGATGTCCTCAAAAAATTGACAGGCAAACACCGAGCAACAAGAAAAAGGTACAACTCCTCAAAATCCATCTAGTAGCACATCAGACCAAGCAGAGAAGATGACTATGGCTCTGCATATAGGTGGAACACAGAAGAAGAAGAAAAAAAAGAAGAACAAGTTGGAAGTCACACTAGATGAAATCATAAAAATACCGAAATTTGACCTAACAACATTAGACTTTGAATCTCTCCAAGAGTATGGAGAAATCTGCCAAAGGAAAGCTTTGCAAGAAAAGCTTAAGCAACACCGAGATTCATTGGTAATGGAGAACACAAGGGACATCTTGAGCGAGATAGTTCCCGAAATAGATGTTGATCACAATTCCCCCATTCTAGATCAACTTGTCGTCCTCACCAAAGCCATCACAACACAGAATGTTGATGCAGAAAAAGGCAATTAAGCAGCGCGCAGAGTAGAAATTTCAATACAAATTGACAAAAAAGATCAGCCAAGAAGTGGCAGAGACTAAGGTAAAGCTTTCAGAGTTATCAAATCAATTAGATCCAATTATTACTAAAGTTGTTTCCTTAATACAAAAGTTATGCACTTTAGAGAAATTTACCAAGGATAACAATGATAAGATTGAAAAGATCGAATCTGATCTAACTGCAAGTGCACAAAGTCTAGCCACCGATGGAAATGCAATCAAATTGCATTATGAGAAGATCACTGAGATCAAATGGTTAAGACATGAACTTTGGGAAGCAGAATCACAATTCAGAGAGGAGGTTACTGAGATACAGTCTATAATGTTACGGAACCTCACACTTCTGCAGACACACCTAAGTTCAGCAAGGCAACTTATTGCCACCCCTGAGATTTCTGTAGAAGACAACATCTATGACATGCATGCACAGATAACATTAGAGCATATGGCTCTTAAGAATATCAAGGAGAAATGGGAGAAGATGATGGAGGAAATGAAGTCCTCACACTCTCATATTTTTGATAAGTTATAGGTATACACCTTTGCCCTTAGTATCAAAAAAGGGGAAAAGGAAATATGTACAAAGCATATAGTAATATGGGGAAAAGGAAAGGAAAAGGAAAAGGAAAAGGAAAATATAGCACAAAGGAGAAAAGTAGGATAATACAGACAAGTGTACATACATATATACTATACTATACAGACATATGCATAGGGGAAGTCATGAAATGACTAAGGTAACATACATGGTGTTCATACTATAAATTTTGGTAGGATTCTGCACATATCAGTTTTTGATACTAATGTCAAAGGGGGAGATTGATAAACATAAAGTTTTTCCACTAGTATGCAATGAGAAAACAAGTTGTTTAAACTATCATTTACACTACACTGAAAGTCAGGTTTTTCAGTTCAAACCGAAAGTCAGGGTTTTTAGTTCAAACCGAAAATGCTAAGCAAGGAGAAAATTGACGGTACAGTTTTGCAGTGTAAATTGAAAGGAGTGAACTGAAGATGATAAAGTGGAACCCGACGAGCAGAACACAGTGCAAACTAAGAGAACAAAAAAAGGAGGAACCCAAGAGACAGTTCAAGCAAGGAACACCGAAAGTTAGTTACATCCTAGAAAAAGTGGATCTGACTTCCACGTCAGATAAACCAGATATATTCTATTTATAGAGTCTTGATTTGTTTTAAAACTATTACTTAAGGGACAAGCAACATTATTGTAATTGTTTCAATCAGTTTAATTGATTAAGAACATGTAGACTAGGAGATCAAGGTCAAGTTGTAAACCTTTGATCATAGAGTTAGTTTTGTTATACGTGAAACTACATTACGTCAGTCTATCTTATAAATAGATGATGTAATCATTCTTTATCATGGATGAGAGGATGAATGTATCCAACGAGCACATCTATGGGTCAGACTGAAAGTTTCAAGAAGCAGAATAGCAAAAGATGAAATTTGTTATCAAGAACCAAGAACAAAGGCTACCGAGCAATAGAGGTATTAATCAATCACATTAGGTGATACATTTTATACATGTGATTTATAATGGATCTGTAATCAACAATTGTTAGATTGCATTCACTCAAGTCAATGAGTATTTTTGCCTGCATTCTAACAAGTGTAGCAAACAGAAGAAATCCTTTCAAGAAAGGTGGATTTAACAATCCTATTGTAAATCTCTTAACCAAGTGCACACTAAACAATGTTGCTAAAGCTCTTAACATAGTAGACCTTAACCAGTCTCCACATAATACTCCTAACATGGTAGATCATTAGAAGTGATCAAATTGTAAGCCTTAACTGACCCCTTCCAATCTGTAGATAGTGAATTTTTTGTGGGTGCCATACCCACCACAATTTTTACCTTCTAACAGGGGTTTTCTGCGTTACCATATCTTGTGTTACGAGTCAATTACTTTCATGAATGTTTCTATGAATGTTTACATGTTTGATTAAGTTAAAGAATTGATATATATTACACAAAGATAATATAGAACATATGGTTGGTTATGCAATTGATTACACAATGGATAAAGGTTAAAAAGAGATAAAAGTTTTAGAGGTGTTGATTCACCCCTCCCCTCTCACTACACACTTACCATTATTTCCAACACAAATGTCTACACAACACATTGTAGTCATGTATGAACTAAAACATATAACACTCGTAATGGTGAAAACCTAGGTTTGTACTTAAGATAACCTATAAAACCTTAAAGTCATGATTGCAATAGAAGATATTAAATAATAGATTTGAATATAAATGAAATAAATAGAACATAAGCAAATGTTTGTGTGATTGAATGTCTCCAAATAAACCTGTTCACAATAAGAAGAGGAAAAATGTTTGGGGTTTTTTGGAGACTTGCCTCAGTCAAATTCCTATTTTGGTGTTTCCACATCCACAACAGCCAGATAGATAGATCAAAAATATAAATTGGTAAATAAATGACAATGCAATAGAAATAAATCCTGCTTAATGGATGAAAATCCTTGTTATGTGAAATAAATTATAGATAAGGGATGCAATAAATCCCAAGATGCTCAAAGATACAAGAGAGATAGAAGGATTTTACCAAATAGATTTGAGAAAGTCAAGAGTGTTATGGATGTCAATATAATAGATTGATGTAGCAAGTAAGAGAGATGTGAAATCCAAGAGGAATCAAGAGAGATTTTGAAGAACTTTCAAGATCACTTGAGAGCTAAGAAGGCAAGAGATCTTGAACAAAGTAAAAATATGTATTTAAAATAGAGAAAATGAGGGAAAAGAGAGGTTGTGAACCATTGTGGAAGATATTGAGCCATTTCCACTGACTAAGGTAGTTGACAATTGTCAAAATGCTTAGAACCGACATTTTAATGTTAAGGTGTCATAAGATGAATGTGCGACATGAGAATGTTCATGTGACATGCTTGTGTCGAGGCAAATCACACTAAAAACTGATAGGTGTCAGAGGTAACACATGGTTAATGAAAAAGGACGTTGCAAGATAACTATTGAAAAGGACCTTGAACAATCTAAGAGGGAAAAGGCTAATGAAAAGGTTGAATTAGACCTACACAAATACTAGGGGAGTGGACACTAAAGTAGCTACAAAAGTGTAGGAAAATTTGCAAAGTGAGTATGCAATTTTGGACTCTATAGGATCAGGACAAGAAAGTTTTATTAAAATTATAAAATAAGGTTATAACAAGGAAAATTGTACTGATGTAAATATTAAAAGTTCTAAAATTCAAAATTTTAATTAATAAATTAGAAATAAAAAGCAAAATTGTAATGTTAAAACTTAAGGGGATGTAGAAATATATAGGTTCACTAGCGTGAAAAGGAAAATAATTATCCCTTTCTAATATGTTTGATGTAAATATATAAGTTGAAAAAAATGATCAATAGACCCTAATTCATTAGCTCGGGACTAATAATGCTACTAAAAGGAATTTTCAAATTTGAACAGATAAAAAAATAGTATTTAGCTCCAAATATGATGAATATTCTCCATGATAGATGTTTCCAATTTATCAATGCTCGAGAAAGGATTATATAAATATATTTATATTAGTAAATTTTCTTTCCATCACCTTGGTTTGCTTTTGTGGGGCCATGAATTTGAACTTTGGTGTTTTGATGTGAAATCTTTGCCCATGTTTGAGATTTGTTCTTGGAAAGGTTTGGTGTCAAGCTCTTAAATCAATCAAACAAAAAAGAATGGACCATTTTTAAAAATATTTTCCTTATTATAAATATATATTTAATTTTTTTAAGGGATCAAAACTTTTGATTTATAGCTATGAACTAGATAAAAACATTCAACAACAGTATCCCAATTAAGTTTGAACATTGACGACAAGAATAACAACACAATCTAACCATTACACTTTGATAATATTGACATATTTAAATTAAAATTTCATATTAAATTGATAAATTAATATTAACAAGTGTGAGAAAAAATATTCTCTCAATATGTATGTAGGCTCCTATCATTTATTTTTTCTTCCTTGCCTTGGTGGTTGTGCTTGGCCTTGCCTTCCTTGATTCTACATTGCTTGTATCTATTTACTTTTTATTGTATTAGTTTTTGGATTGAGTGTGCTTGTAGTGTACTCTTAGGTTTAGATTGACCGCTTGCACATATGATTTGATTATTTGCACGAACGCATATGGAGTTGGCCAAAAGATTGATAGAGGGTAGGAAGGAAGTTGTGAGGGTTTTGAGCAAATTGAAAATAATAGAAATAAAAAGACTTTTAAAGAAGTGTTCCAAAATAAAAAGTAGAAGAAATGCTAGAAGTTTCATTTAATGCGGGGGTTAGAAGAAATGGTCCAGGGGTCTCGAGTGAGTCTGAGTTGTCCAAACTAAAGGAAGTAAGGAGCTTCTCTAGCCAAGGATTTTAAAAATTTATCTAAATGAGGTAATGGTCAATGCCCCAAATAAGGGGAAAAATAGATTTAAAAATATTGCCCTTCTTTTGTTTGCCTTGATTGTAATAACTTACCAACAAGAATATTTTACAAGGACTAGATGAATAGTGTCCGTGGTAAGAAAATGGGCATCCTTGTCTCATTTTGTAGAATTATTCAGGTTTTTTTTCCATATTCTTAAAGTCATAATATACAAAAAAAAAATCTTCATAAGAAGTTTGGAACATAGGGAAATCAAAATTTAAAGTTATACCTTAGTCATCGTGACTTTTGAAAAGGAACCTAGATGAATTTGCTTAAAAAAGGTTATTGTTCAATGTTGGGCTTTCACTCCCCTTTTTATTAAACCCATTGGAAAGACCCTCCAAGTTGAGGACTTGAGGGTTTGTCTACGAAATATGAATTCCAGAATAATTATTTATTTCAAAGACGGTGTTTAAATTCCTAATATTTTATAATATCCTCTTAAGGACAAGCCATTTAGGTTTAAAATTGAAGCCTTGAGAAGCATTAACTATTGTTTCTTGTGCAAAATTAGTGGACACATTAAAAAATATTGTCCTTTAATCATTAATAACAAAATAAAACTTAATCCTAAACCCCATTTCCTAAAAACCATTCCATTGAGAAGGAGACAACAACGCCAACAAAAGAAGGAATAGCGAACAACAGGTTGAATATAAAAATAATTAACATTGTTGATGCTAATCCTGAAGATATATCCTTAGAAGTTATGGGGGTAATTGAAAACATTTACCAAGATGTTAAATGCAATTCTAAATCCCTTAAAAGAAATATAATAGAAGATTGGGTTAAGGAAAAACTAGTTGATAATGACAACCCTAACCATAAAAGAAGGCACATGAAATTGTACTTGATAGACTAAAAGAATAAATTCAAGCCCAAGCTATAAAAAAACATATGCCTTGACCCTTGAAATGAGGCAAAGGTAGTAGGTTTATGGTGTAAAACCTGAAATTGAGGTAGAGACCCATCTTGAGCAATATTCAAAAAATGAAAAACTAGAGGAGGAAGATAGTGATATGATAATGGACTCCAATGTTGAAGAGGCTAGCTTTATCCCTCTCATATCGAAACCTTCAATATTGAATACCTCAATTAACTCAGAAGGTATTCCCTTTGATTGTGAACCCAAATACATAGGAGTTTATCTTATTTTAATCACATGTGTAGGGACCCTAATAAAGAAGGGAATATTAATGGTAACAAAAGTGGTTCAAGGAAAAAAAAAAGTTAGTAGAACCAAAAATGCCAAAAAAGGGAAAAATAGTTTGCCCAAATGTTTTGAAAGATTATACAAAATTGAGAAAATTAAAACCCTTGAACCAAGTCCGTGATAAGATACATTTGTTGGAATATGAGGGGTCTAGAATCCACTAATAGAAAATACGGGTTAAGAGACCTTTGTAATAAAAACAGGGATCTTGATTTCTTGTTAATTCAAATGGTGAAAGGAGTATGTTTTTAGTTGTGCAATAATTTGAGATTTGTATGGAAAGATTCAGTTTATTTTCCTACCAACTATAATAGGGGAAAGAAGATATAATCATCCTTGCTAGAAGCAATTGAGCTAATGAAATTAAAAGATTAGGGTGCTCCCTATGTAATAGATGTATGTAGTTGGAAATTGAGAGAGACAATGCAAAGTTTGGAATTTGTGCTATATATGCCTCTAATGACCTCAAAGAAAGAATCGACCTTTGGAAATGGATGGTAAAATATCTTCCTAATATTCAATAGATTGTGGTAGGAGATTTCAATATGATTGAACACAAATATGACAAATTAGGTGGTAAACCTTGGAGTTGGAAAGGAAGTGTGCATTTATTTTAGGATAGGATGAAAAACAAGAGTAAACTTTTTGACCCATTGGGAAAAACAAAGATAGTAAAAATATTTGGTTTACCTGGTATAACAACCAAGGGACTGCTAAAAGAGTGTACTATAGACTGGACATGTTTTAAGGTAATAAAAACTTATATTGTTTTCATGTAATGATAACAAGAATAGTGTGCAGGTGGAACCTAAAGCAATGTCTAATCATCAACCAGTTAGTGCTAATTTAATTGTAAAGGATAAGGACCCCATTTCACTACTCAAATTAGGAGGTTGGTTTAAATTGAACACTAAACTGCTTGAGCAACAAGACTGTATTGATGGTATTAAAACAATCATGAGTATTACCAAAGACCTTTTAAAATTCAAAGGGGATAGAGAGTGTTGGAATGTCGTTACAAATAATCTTCAAAGGCTCTTCAGAACTGTAGGCAAAAAAATTCTATGAGGAGGAGAAAAATGGAGTTCTCCCTACAAGATAACCTAATCAAAACAGAAAGGAAACTATAGCATTACCCTATAAATGTGGAGTTAATTAACGATATTAATATGAAACAAAATAACTTAAGGAAGACTCAAACTAATAGGGACCAAGGGGCCAAAGCGAGGGCCAAAATCAACTAGCTAAAAGATGGAGAGAGAGGAACCAAATACTTTTTCAACATTCTGAAATTGAAATCTGCAGTATTAACAATTGGACCAATTCTATCTGAAGAGAATTGGTGGCACTCCAATGAATATATCAAAAAGACATTTTACAACTTCTATAAGTAGTTGTTTGCAGTCGAGGCTCAAAGCATCAAATATTAAGATGCTCAAACACTTTGCAAAAGAATCATACCTAAGGAAATAAATTAGGAAATGGTCAATAGTTTGGGTAAAGATTTAACTAAGGATGAAATTACTCAAGCTATCCTTTCCTTTAAGAAAGGAAAGTCTCCAAGAGTTGATAGACTATGTATTGAATTACACAGCCAATATGGGTTGGGTGGTGAATGACCTAATGAAACTCTATAAAGAAGCTATTGAAAAGGGTTCATTAAGAGAAAAGATAAATAAGGGCATTATCAAACTTTTGCCTGAAGAAGGCGACAAGAGTAATATTAGGAATTGGAGACCAATCAGTCTTCTGAATGTTTCATACAAAATCCTTAAAGAAGTATTAACCTAGATGCTTACTAATTTCCTACTTGAAATTATCAACAAAATCCAAAGTAGGTTTATCAAAGGAAGCAATATACTGGAAAATCTAATCACTAGTTGGGAAGGGCTTAATTGGGGTAAAATGATTAAGTAGAATGCACAGATTCTTTTTCTTGATTTCGATAAAGCTTATGATTGGATGGAGTGGTGATTTGTATTTACTATACTGGAAACTATTGGATTTTCACCCCTCTTATTGTAAAATGGTTGAATTACATTTCAAGATGCTTTAATAGCTTGGTAGACATAAATGGGGAAATGACAAAAACTTTCTCCTTTGGAAGATCTATTAGATAAGGATGCCCATAGCTCCTACCTTGGTTGTTATTACCTAAGAGGCATTTTTCAATGTTCTTAGAGATGTGAGGTTTGGGCCTATTCTAAGAGGGTCGACAAATCTGGACCATTCACCTCTAATCAGAACCTAATTTGCTGATAATACTGCAATGTTACCTTCCTTGGAGATTGATAATATTAGGAATTTGTTGGAAAGAGTAGACTTTTTCTACTGTGCCTCTGCCTTCCCTGTCTTCCTAATATATGACAATGATTGTTTCTTTGATATTGAAAGAAAACTTGTGAAGTGGAGGAATTACTTGTCACTTATGGGAAAATTGCAAGTTTGTTAAAAATTCTCTCCTCCTACACAATTTATTTTGCTTCAGATTGGTTCTTTGCATCTTATCAAAGTAATACAGTTCATAAATTTATTAGACAATATTTATGGTTTGATTGTGAAGGGACTAAGAGAAGACATGATGTAAAATGAAAATGGTGTTGCCTTGCCAAATATGAGGGTGGTCTTAGTATTAAGGATTTAAGGTTGAAAGGGGTAACAATTGCTACTAAGTGGATAATAAAAGCTATCAATGACAATGAAACCTGGAAAGTCTCAATCATGGCCAACCTCTAAAAAGTAGCAGTGAAAAACTTAAAATATTGAAGAATCCAATTAAAATGATGGAGAACGATGATGATTACCAGAGCTTAAAATGGTTAGATGGATCCACTCTCTTGAAATTTAAGGTCATTTGGTCTATATAGAACCTTAAACCACAATCCTTGTGTTTCCAGTCATCTTAATAAAATTTAGAACTTGAGTTTTTATAAGAAAGAGTTGTCCAAAGTCACGAAAACTTGTTGGTCTAATAAAATTGAACCGAAGAAAGCTTGCTTTGAGTGACAATTAATATTGCAAAAACTTGTTATTAATCTTTGTCGATTACCTTGTCATTGCAAGTTTGTTGTTGGTACTTGAGAAATGTTCACGGGCAATATTGATAGTTTGAACGTTTCTAACTTTATTTCTTGGTTTGAATGTCTATCCAATCATCTTAAAGGATTGGATGTCAATGACAATCTATTTTGGGTAAGTTTGTCCACTGAAACTCCGTGGTTTTTATTTAAGAGGAGAAATGATCACAACTACTATGACAAAGAAAGTCCTTACTAAGTCATTATGTAGACTTACCTTTTACTTTGATTTTTGAATAGGTCACCTTGTCTCTAAAATTGCCTACAAATAGATTCAAGAAGGTTATATAAGAAGGATCATCCCATAGATTTTTAAAGATGACTTTCATGATGCAGACTATTGGCAACAAGATCTAAGGAAAATGGATAAAAAATTTCAGAAGGAATACCTGGGCTTTCAAAACAAGTATTATAAGGAAATTAAGTATCAAACCAAGAAGGATGAAGCCATTAGATATATGAAAGCCACACACTTGAATTTTGACAACTTGAGTTGGGAGAGGCATTCTCCTTACATCGCTTTTTTAGGCCAAGTTTCTTTTCAAGTTAGCAAGAACATACTTAAGGAGGATAATACGGGCGAAGGAAAATAAGTTAAAGAGGGCGAAGAGCTAAATGAAGAAGACAAAGACAATAACAATGATGATAAAGACTAAACAAGCCTTTTTTGGTTACATCCTTATGTTATTTAAGATTATTTCTTAATGTTTAATACTCACTTATAAATTCTACCTGATCAAATATATTGACATTTTGATAATTTTTGTATGTAAACTGCTCGAGTTTTAATGTTGCAACTATCTATATCACTAATTGTATACAAATTATTTTGGTAATAGATATTTAATTAAAAAATAAATAAATAAATAAATATTTTAATAACAAATTCAAAGGACCAAAAAAAATCATGCAATTAAACCCTATTTTGATTCTTAGTTTGGTGGAGTCAAATAAAAGGGAGAAAATAAAAGTTCTCTCTTTGAATGAAAAGGGTTAGAAGAGATAAGATTAATGTAATCAAACCCTAGTTTGAATCTCGCTTAGTTTGATGGAGTCAATTTATATTCTTTCAAAGCTGTGTCTACAAACTCCCGGAGAAAAAGGAAATGTGGTCCACCCCGATGAACGCATAAAACTGGCGGATAATCAGTAAAACCCAAATAAAAAAAATCCTTTGTGGAGGCAGGAGGCAGGAGGAACATCGGATGCCTATTCAACAACAGCAACATAAATTGTATCTTTCGGAAAAGTCTGTGCGAAAGCGGGAGCGACCGCCCTTAGTTGGCGTGCACAATTGCATTCAACACCACATTGAGGTGTATATAAAAAGGCCACATTCATTTTCTTCCGTCAAATGTGGAGATCTTTTAAATTTTGGTTCAATTTTGTACAAAACAGCATTATATATTTTTCCACCACCGACCACCACTTCGGCGACTTAACACTGCTAAATTTTTGGGCATGTTTGATCCGCCGGAATCCCCATAATCGTACGTACAAGGTATGCAATGTCGTCTGAGATTATTGTTTACTTTATGATGATTCTCTTTATTGCTATCCTTTTTGCTTGAATATTTATGGGCTTCTGTACGGCAACATGTATTAATTATTGTTGATTTTTTTGCCAATTCTTGATTTCGGTTGAAATTATAATTCACAGATATGAAATTCAGTTGTGTGAGCTATCAACAATTTTTCATTTTCTCTTTTCTTTTTGGTTTAATTTTTTAGTGTTTGCCGTTTTTGGTATATATGTTTACTTAATTTCTTACGTACCCTGAGTGGTGGATGAAGGATTGTGTTGAATTAGAACTAAACTTTTGAAGCTCAGGTTGACGAGTTGATAAACATTGATTAGAAATAAGAAGCTAAGAATGAAGAAAATGGAAATCAAACCTAATTATGTTCCTCGAGTGATTTCGGTCCGTTAGCTCTGTTCCTTCTGGCTATTATGCTTTAAACTGGTAGTTTTGGTGGATTAACATGTAATATCTGTACTCTTGTTAGCTTTTTGTGGGCTGATCCATATCGGTTAGAGTCTCTCTTTTGAACTGATTCTTTGCTGGAGCTAAATTTTGCTACAATTAGTCTCTAAGTTGCTTGAATAAGCTATAGTTGTACACTTTTCCCCAATATATTTTTCTGTTTTGCTCTTGAAATAACCTCTTCGATTATGTGGGATTTATAGGGGAGCTGTTTGATAATATAATATAGTTTTATTATATTTTCATTTGTTAAAGGAGCTATAAGCTTGATTTTACATTACAATTGAAAAAATTCTGCTACTTCTATGAGTTGATCACCCTGTATCCAGTGCTCCCTCTATCTGTACCAATCCCAGGAGAAACCTCCGCAGGGACATCACCATTTTGGAGTGTGACTGCAGCGTGTTGCCACACTCTGGTCTAAACCCACCTTCTCAGTGATAGCTAAATCATAGAAAGCTGAACGCTCTTTTATGCAGTTTTAACAACTTTTCAAAACTTGTTACTTTTGTTTTGAAATTTTATCCGTGCTTGCTAAATTATATGAAAAAATAGGATAATATTCTTTAATTTTGAAACACTTGTATTTTTTTTGATTGGTAACCTGCAGCTACATGGGGCTGCACCCTGATATCATATCAAAAAAGAGTTTTACATTCTGTCATACTGCATATGCTTTTTGCCTACTATAGCTTCACTGTTAACTATTCTGGGTACATTCTGCAAACCAAGAACATACAACCTTACTGCTAAAAATCATCACCAACAATTCTTCTGTATCAAACCTAATATCGCCGCCCATAGTTCCACTAAACCCAAAATGGGAATATCCCTTCTACATTCTAGTTATTATTGACAAACGGACTAAACACAAGACCATAGACATAGCAAGAAACACACATTCACTAGGACCTGGCCACATTAGGCCTACCGATCATGGGCTTTCTTCAGCGCCCTCGCTTTTACTGGGCATTTGGGGTCACATGCACTGTGGTCGTCCACCTCTTGTCCAACCAGAATCGCCATGCCCGAGTCAGTAGAAAATTTGGCCTCTTGCACGTCCACGCCCGCCCTAGCCTCTTCGTCCTCTTTGACTAGTCCTCAATTACCAAATTCCTCGGCAACCACCCGACACCACCTTCTTTTGTCAAGTCCAACATTTTCTTGAGAAACAGGGTGTTTCTCGCCACCACAAGGCTTTTCTGGGCACTCCTTGTCTTTTCGCCAGTTACCAGTACCGAGAATTTAGCCGCCTCTCGTCCCCTCCTGCAAAGGACATAATAGTCTCTTGGCTGCAGGATCATTCTTCTCTCATCTACATTTTCCAGCACATCTTCGAGTTCTCCAAGAAAAGTCTTTTTCACTAGCTTCCTACACAAGGTTTCCACCATTTCTTTTCCTTCACCAGCATCTAACAGACTTGCTACAAACATCACCGAAATATCTGTATTAGCTCTACAATGATGCTGAGACTGCAGGAACTCCTCTCCCAACACCTTCTGAATCGCATGAATCACCAGGCCACATTTAGAATTAAAGACCCGCTTCAATTTCTTGTCTGAGATGTCGTCCAAAAATGACATCTGCCTTTTTCTGCATTGCAATCTTATAGGAGTGTCCATCTCGGCGAACCCAACGAGAGGAACTCAATGTAAAAAAAAAACTTCACAGCGACTTGCTTAATAAACTACTCCCCACATCCGGCTATCAAGCTTTCATGATATCGAAAAATGCTCCTTCAAACCCATGGTACTGTGCCAACCCTCGAAAAATGAAGAAATGTCCTTTCATAACAGCATCACATGGGCAGAGCAGAGGAAGCCCGTCCAATCTAAGCTGCTGTCATCATCTCCTTTCAACACATCGTCACACACCACCCCACCAATGCCGCCAAAAGATCACGTTGGATTCATCCATTTCACTTAATAAATACCTCACTCAAAACAGTGTACTCCATTGTGCGCAATTGGTATATGTACATTCAATGGCGCGCGACTGACAAAACATGATCTCATGACCCCGACCCCGACCCCACCCTTCTTGTACAAGCCACCTCATCCGGACCCACTGTCCATCTCAGCAACCATCTTAGCAAGAATTTCTACCTCTTGGTTCCTTCTTGATACATGTGAGACACTTTGAATTCTTTGAATCTACGAGTGACTAATTGAATTGCCCTAGCTTCTAATTCAGGATAGCATTTTGTCTAATCACGTTCACTGTCAGTAGGGAGTCTCCTTCTAAAGGATTTTTTTCGGCACTCACCTCTATTCCACATTTCAAACGTATTAGTCCAGCATGAAATTACAGGTGTACGTGGTTTGCGGGCGATTGCGTACACCCCCAGGAAGATTAGTCTGCCTCTGTTCGCCTCATTCCTATCCCCAACTTGGCAGTTTGTAAGACCAAGGTAAGGACAGGTTTGGGCGCTGGGCGGGCTCACATAAACACCACGCTTGATGTTACGAGAGCATGGGCGGGATACCTCCCGAGTTACCAAAAAAAAAATAGTGCAGCACGAAATTCAGCTTCATTATTAGTGCTGATTCCCAAATGTTCTGATTTTGGACAAAGAATTCTACCATCATGATCTCTGGCAAGACATCTAGCACCACTTGGCCCAGGATTGCCCCTTGAAGCCTCATCAAAGTTCACCTTTATCCATCCATATTCCGGCTTTTTCCATTCCACATTCTCTCAAGGTTTTAGAGGAAGATCAGCCTTCCTAACCCATTAATGGAGGTCGAAACACTTTTATATTATTTCAATAGTTTTTGTCAAAGTTAGTTACATCTTTTTTGCAAATTTTAAAGTTATTGCTAAATGATGCAAAACAGTGGAAGGATATTAGCATTTGACTCTTGCAGTGGAAGCTTTCACCACTTTCTCCCATATTCTAACTCTTTTTCAAGCTGTGTTGTATTGTAGCAAAATGTTTGGAATCTTTCTTTTCTATTGTCAAAGAAATTAGAAGGAAATTCACTTGGACAAACTCAGACTGTCAAACCCAAAGTTTTTAAACATTATCATCATTATAGAATTTACTGATAAATTTCTGCCTTCTTTGTGTCAAAGAATGCAACCATGAATTTGTTTTTCATTGTTGTATATAATTATTTTGCAGTTCATAAGTAAATGTACTCCCAATTGTTTAAGAATTATAAGTTCAATAACTGTGCTCTTTATTTGTATAATTTCCACAAAATTGCTTTTTTTTAGCATTTAGCAATAGAGCTCAATGGAAGCTTTTGTTCTATTGTGTTTATATATTTTCATCCAAAAGATTTGAAAATTTGTTGTTGTAATATCTCCTTTTTGAAATAGGATTTAAAGTATAAATAATAATAAAATAAAAATATAAATAGAAAAAATAAAATATTTATTAAGTTTGATGAATGGTTAGAAGGCATGAAATGAAGATTTGTAACTCCCTCTAATATGAGATATAAAAGGGAGAAGAGTTCATTAGAAAGGGGATATGGTGGAAGGAAAAAAGAATGGAGCATGTGAATCAAGAAAGAGTTAATGGAAGAAAAAAAGGAATGAGAAAAGAATATGGAAGTGACTCCTTCAAAAGGCAAAAATAATGAAGGGTTGTGTGATGTATCCTTGCTATTTTATTTCTACTAATTTCTAGAATCAGATAGAAACCAAAACCAAAACATAGTTTATCTCATGGGATTTTTGGAAAAAGAAACACAGATAAAAGTATTACTTTAGACATGCAAATGACTTGTAAGAAACTGGGAACAATCTGACCTTTATTTATGACTTAGATTAGGAAGAGGTGAATACATAATATGCTGCTGTATGATTCAAGAAATACCAGCTCAAAACTCATGAGAAGCTGCGATAAAAAAGCTGCTTGATTTCGGTCTGTGCATGTGATTCCCAAGGCAGGAATTAGGAACTACAATTCCATTTGAAGGCTGCGTTTTGTACTACGAGTCAAGCTTCAACCTTTAGCATGAAAACTCAGATCGACCTGCCCCTGTATTTAACTGAAGCGCTTCTACCTTCTGAATGGGGTTACTGAATTTAATGATCCTGTTACTCTGATCAGAATGGATGCTATCTGTCCAAGATTGGCTTGGGGTTTCGTTCATGCTTGAACTTCCAGGGGTTGCGTCCTGAAAGGCAGAGAAGTTCGACTTCTTGCAGAGAAAATAAAATATTAAAGATGTAAATAATGAATACTTCTCATCACGCGATTTCTTCTTAAAGACTTCAGTGATCCAAGAAAGCAGATTTTTGCTTTCTTCCAACTTTGAAACCCAACTAATGGCAATTGCTAAAAAACTCAACCTGCCTTGATAAGGAAGCAACATAAGAGTTGTCCCACAACTCATGACTGAGAAATAGGAACTTAAGGTGTGGCTTGTTGTGTGGTTTTCACACCATCACCCCATTGCAAATGGGGACCCCCTCTTTTTCTGCTTGCTCTAAGTAGCAGGGTGAGTTTGGCAGCAATCTCAGAGTTAGATGGCCTTCGTTGGGGAAAATTTTGAAAATTGCCCAAGTGTCAAAGTGGGTGTAATTTTGCTAAATTTGGCTAAGTCTGAGAGATGGGAATAAAAAAATAGAAGTTGGGCTAGGAAGAGTTGAGTCAGCCTAAGTATGATTTTGGAGCTGAGACTTGTCTTTGTTCCTTTTGAGACGAGGCTCCTTTTCATTCCTATCAAATCCTCTCCCATCTTATCGATTAATAAAGGAGGGAAGAAGATGAGATATGAGTTGAGCCCTTGTAGGATGAGCTGAAACAAAACCAATCCCCAAGACCTCTTTGCTAAATTCGAATGGCCTTGAAGAGGCTATAACCCACTTTAAATGCCCAAGTTCGATCCAAATGGGCCCTAAATCTGGGCTCACAACTCTAAGAAATCTGCCCTATGTCCCTAATGTGTTGCCTTGGGACCTAAATCAGTCCCAAGTATGTAATGTGTGGGCTAGATCTGGTATAGATCAGACCCTAAATCATTTAAAATCAACCCCCTTGGTCCCAAATCCGATCTCTAAGCATGTAACGTGTGGGTAAAAAAACAAGTGACTTCAAAATTCAAGGCATATGCCTAAATCTGGGCTCAAATTTAATGCAATCAGCCCCCCTACTGGATGTAACGTGTGGGCCTACATGGCCTTAACTCAAACCTAATTTGAAATTGGGGCCTAATATAGGAAACGTGTGGCCTTTTTGGGCCCATACTTGATAGATATTAGCACAAAACTCAAGGTTATGATGCAAGTAAGCAATTAAATGCAATTTTGGCACTAAATTTGACGTTTTAATGACATTGGAAGTTATAAAGTGCAGATCTGGGCACTAAAATCGATGCATGGTTTGTTTGTTAAAAGAAAATGAATTAAATAACAAGCCATTTCAGCCCAAATTTCGAGGCAAGTTGTTTTGGCAATCATTTAAATGGCACAAACTCCGTTGCAAGACCTTTGGCAATTCAAGTTTTGCCTCAAGTTTAACCATAGAGGCTATGTATTTAATGACTATTTGTAATTGAGAAGAGGGATCAAATTTAATGTTATGACGGGGGATTAAATGCTAATGCAACTGCCATTTAATGGCAAATTTACAAGCCTTTTCTATATAAATTGACTTATCCAGTCATTTGGAGATCATTTTCATTGCAAGCAAAGGTAAATTATAAGCTAAATCTCGAATTGCAGGTGGTAACTAAAGGAATTTTTTTTGTGATTAACACCTACAAAAGGGGTATGATCCACCTTTTTTATGCATATTTGCAATAAGGAGCATGCATACAAACACATTTCAATCTTTCAACACTCAGCTGCAGGCAATTTTCATCAAGAGAACTTCATTTTAAAGCACCCAACCTCTGATTTTTTTTTATCTCTGAGTCTCTTCAAACAGTGAACTTGGTTTTGTTGCAGGTCTGATAATTGTTATAATTCCACGCAATTACATCCTCGTTCAAGCCTAAAGGCTGATATCAGACCACTCAAATCATGTTAAGAGGTTTTAAGTGTTGAGATGGGGTTGTTTCCACTTGTTTTTATTAATTTTACCATCTATAGCAGACCTGATTTTACACTTCTATCACATCCTTTGAATAAGCTAAATTTAAACTATGGTTAAAACTTAACGCCATTAGCAGCAGGGCTCTTGAAATTAAAATGGATCAATGTAGGAGTCCTAGGGGGTGCAATTAACTTAATTTTCTTCATTTATCAAGTCTGATATGAATGACAGAGATTCTGGTTTTAACATCTTGACTTGAACTAACCTGGGTTTTGAAATCAGATTCGATTAAGAGTAAGATACAGTCCTAATTGTGTTGTTTGTTGCAGGGCTGAGCATGGAAGGAGGAGATGAGAGTATTCCAAAGACAGGACCTCAAGCCAAGACAAGAGGTGGCCAGGAGCTGAACGGTCCAAGTGCAAGAAAGATGTTTCTAAGATGGATCTGAGCAGCGAGGCCAGGGATGAGATTCCGTTCGTAGTCAGAGATGGAGAAGATCTCCAAGGTATCAAGACCAAGATGAAGAGCCCAATCATCCAAGGAAGCAACTTAGAAAATCAAGGCATTGGTGGTATGCAAGCTCTCCATCATCACACCAACAGAGATGAAATGTTGAAAGGCAAGGCTGAATTAAAATTCATTCCTTGGAACAACTTAAAAGACTAAGGCAAGAAGAAACTCTAAGGCAAAGAGGATGGAGAAATTTCAAGAGATGGAGCAATTTGAGGGATGAGCTGTCACAAATGGAGGAGTAACAAATGATTTCTCATCAACGAGTAAGGGGTATTTATTAAGTATCTAGATGAGAATGATGAGGTGGCAGCCCTTTCCTCAATCAATAAAAGCATGCCAAGAGTCACATGGAGGCGATTTGATGAGACTGTCCAGGTTCATTGAATGTGAAAAAGAGGATGAGGATAAGGAACACATTTCCCAAGGTGACGATGTGGCATTGTCTACAAGTGCCCTCTTCTCATTGGTCCACGTGTCATTGATCCTTATCTGGTTGTTATGGATCTGAATTTTCTCATTGGCCCATGAAATCAATGTATTTTTCCTATTGGTCCACATGGTGGTGCTTTATTGTAATTGGGTGGGCATTCAATAATTGAAGCAGGTGGTTATGGAAACCCTAATTAGGGTTTGTAAGGATTAATCCTAGACCTTGATCTTCAATCGATCTTGGCCCTTCATTGTAATTGAATACCTATAAAAGGTCAAGGCCTCCTCATTTTGTATTTCATTAGCATTAGATTGGAGCAAAGGAATTAGAAGGTTGGAGATAGCTTAGAAGATTAGAGTAGGCTAGCTAAGGGAGGGACTTGATCAAATTGTTGCTATGATGCTATCAAAGTAATTGACAATTCATTGTTGGTTCTTCATGGTGAATTACTTGATATTGCTTTGAAGTGTTGCATGGTTTCCTCAATCTTTTGCTTGGAGTAGATTTCTTTTCATGTTAAAATAGTTAGTTGAATGAAATTAGTTGTGGATGTTTACTTGTTTGACTCAAACAAAACTAGGCCACTAGCCTCTTGCTGATGGTAAGGGTGCCTTGTGTGGTAAGCTAGTGATTGCACTTAACTTCAATTGGTATTAAATCTTTAGTTTGCATCCATTGATGGGATTGACGAGTAGATATTGATTTTAAAACCAATCGAGTATTCCTTAGAAGCTTGTACTAGGTGGGTGGAGGTCGCTGATAAAACCACATCTAGTAGAATCCAAGTCATCCATACTTCCTTGCATTCATAGTTAGAATTAGAAGTAGAAGCTAGCTAGTTTAAGTTTAAGTTGAAGTTGAAGAATTGGAAAATAGTAAAACTATATTTTCATTGCACACTGTGAAGCCAAATCTTTAGAAGAGCAAGTAAGTTGATATCCATTGAATGAATAACGTAAGTCCCCTAAGTGATTACCAACAAATCACATTATTTCACTGAGCGAGTGTCCACAATAGAAAGAACCTTGAAGTTATTTTATGATCTTACTTTGCAAGCTTAGCACGAGAGATGACCTTATATCAAGAGAGGATTGAATGTTTGGTGTTTCATCCCGAAACATTGAGTATTCGATTCTGCATGTTGTAGTGGAACAAAACTCACATCAACATGACCCCATAATGAATAACTAAAATAATATTTGCTGAGACTTTAGCTTTTTGGCCTCTTATTTAATTAATACTTTACACCCTTTATTAAATCAATGTTTAGCCTATGGGGTGAATGAAAAATAAGGTAACATGATTATTTATTTATTTATTTATTAGTTAAATAAGAGGGGACATTACAGTCCTCCCTTCCCGGGATTGTTGGTCCTCTAGCAATCGCAAATCCATCCGCTGCTCCATTCTGATATACTTGTCTAAATACCACAAATCATGAAGCAACTCAATAGCCTACAGGTATGACAATGCATCCGACAAATCAATACCCAGATTCCACACCAAAATATAGAACCTGTTGTAAGAGATGAGGAAGAAACTCGGAAACCAATCAAAGAAAGTTACTCCACACTCCAACTCTATCAAAAAGAAATACCCCTTAACATTCCCAGACTGAGTTGCTGATGTAGTCAATGCAATATCACGAAGGGCTAAATGTTTCCAACTAGGACAACAACTAGTCCATAAGGAATCGAAGCATATGAAGTCACCAATCAATAAAGATATCGCTGCCATATTAAGAGGAATAGGTGACAAACTAAAAAATGAAGTATGCATGCCATCATTGCTCAAGATAGACAACTCTTGAGTGGTTGATCCACTAAGAGAGTCATCAACCAAATTACTATCACCATCATGAGAATGATCAACCATCTCAACCGGAATTTTGGATTGGGTAACTCATATCTCTCATCATCAGAAGAATGGTTAATATCATAGACATATTGAAGGTGAAGCTTGGCTTGTTGAGCCACAAGTTTTGGGTTGTCATTATTGGTAGCCGTCAACACAATTTGTTTACCATCATGAGTAAACTCAAACTCCATATTGTTGAAATCCTGGATGTGTCTTCCAAGGCACTTCAACCATGGTACTCCCAATACTACTTCGGTTCCACCAATACCAACCACATAGTACTCGACATCAAATGTATAATCATCTAATTGTATGCCCATCGTTGGTATTTTCCTTGTGAAACTGATTTTGGATCCATTTGCAAATATAACGCTGAATTCGGAAAAGTCCTCTACTTGTAGTCCTTCCTTGACTACAAAGCCCTCGTCAATAAAGTTATGTGTAGCATCGCTGCCCACCATACACATAACTTCTTGTCCTTTGACAATCCCTTTAAGTACGAAAAGATGAGTACTGGAACCATTGGATAGGCACGCAAGGGTACCTTGTACCTTGTCATCATGCTCACTATTCTCGTCGTTGTCCACATCAAAATTTACCTCGATAAGATATGCCTTACCCTTACCAAGACACCTATGTCCTAGCTCCCAAGGTTCTTTGCAATGAAAACAAAGATTCCTTCTTAACTCATTTCTTCTTGTGTGACTGAGGAGAAGGTTTGACTTCTAAGTCCATGGCTAACCCAATAGCATCATCTAATGTAGTAGGCTTGTGACCCTTGACCAGTCCTTTCAGTTTATCACTCAAACCTTCTACAAAGAGCGCTATGACCCGCCTTTGTGGCATGTTAGGGGCCATGATTGAAATCTTTTGAAATTCATTAATGTAAGTCTCCAAGGTTCTCACTTGCTTGAGCTGCGCCAAATCCCTTTAATAAACTTCAATGTCATTCCTATCAAAACGTGTAACCAACCTGTTCACAAACTCCTCATATGAATGTATCATACCATGGTCATGTGACACTAATTTATGGTGCCACCAATCATAGGCAACACCCTCTAGATGCATTGTAGCAAATTGTATGGCTTTATCTTCCTCCATAGGCTTTAGCGACACGAATGTATTGAGTTTGTGTACCCAAGACCTGGCACTAACCTTCCCGCTTCCATCAAATGTGGGCAAAGAGACCTTATTTAAAGCATATTTAAATTCTTGAGGTTGAGTGCCTTGCTTGGCTGGCCCTCTAAGTCTCCTTTCCTGTCTTTCCAGTTGGAATTTAGCTTTATCTCTTCGCTGGTTCATGAATTGATTCAAGTTTATTAGCTGCCTAACATCAGAAGGAAGCTTTGTATACTCATCATGTGCTGCCATAACATCATCAGTAATGTGAGTTTCTTCCTCAGCTTCTGGTACCGCTTCTTCTTCAACTGGTCTTGGCAAGAACACCGGTCTAAAAGGCTGATCAGATCTGGTGTCTGCTGTCCTAACAGTGTTAAAGGCTGCTCTAACATGATTTTCATTCCTAGCATCGCTTCCGTCTCCATCATGATCTCGTGCATGCGGTTGTTGGACCCTTAAATTTCTGATTGCATTCAAAAGCTGTTGTTGTGACTGCATAAACATTTGCATCATTTGTTGTTGCTGTTTTGCCATCTGTGCCATAATGTCTTGAAGATTTGGTTGACCATTATCCCCATCATTTCTCCGTTATGCCATATTGCCTTGATCAAATAAGGGATTCTCTTCTTCCTCCCACTGCTGCTCAGCCCTACTCCTAGTGAAATATCTATGTGACCTCGAACCTCTAGATTGCATAGAACTAATTCAATCTGACATGCAAGTGATTAGAAACAACATGGAACCATAAAATCTAGCATGCAAGTGATTAGAAGCAACATGCAACCATTTAGATCACCTCCAGTTGAACATGCTCAAAAAGTACCTCACAAGCTGGCAGGAAAGGTGGCTCTGATACCACTGAAATATCCTTGCTATTTTATTTCTACTAATTTCTAGGATCAGATAGAAACCGAAACCAAAACATAGTTTATCTCATGGGATTTTTGAAAAAAGAAACATATATAAAAGTATTATTTTAGACATGCAAATGACTTGTAAGAAACTAGGAACAATCTGACCTTTATTTATGACTTAGGCAGAGGTGAATACGTAATATGCTGCTATATAATTCAAGAAATACCAGCTCCAAACTCATGAGAAGCTGCGATCAAAAAGCTGCTTGATCTTGGTCTGTGCATGTGATTCCCAAGGCAGGAATTAGGAACTACAATTCCATTTGAAGGCTACGTTTTGTACTAGGACTCAAGCTTCAACCTTTAGCATGAAAAATCAGATCGACCTGCCCCTGTATTTAATTGAACCACTTCTACCTTCTGAATGGGGTTACTGAATATAATGATCCTGTTACTGTGACCAGAATGGTTGTTATCTGTCCAAGTTTGGCTTGGGGTTTTGTCCAAGCTTGAACTTCCAGGGTTTGCGTCCTGAAAGGCAGAGAAGTTCGACTTCTTGCAGAGAAAATAAAATATCAAAGATGTAAAGAATGAGTACTTCTCATCATACAATTTCTTCTTAAAGACTTCAATGACCCAAGAAAGCAGATTTTTGCTTTCTTCCAACTTTGAAACCCAATCGATGACAATCGCTAAAAAACTCAACTTGCCTTGATAAGGAAGCAACATAAGAGTGGTCCCACAACTCATGACTGAAAAATAGGAACTTAAGGTGTGGCCCCATAATGAATAACTTAAATTATATTTGCTGGGACTTTAGCTTTTTCGCCGCTTATTTAATTAATACTTTACACCCTTTATTAAATCAATGTTTAATCTATGAGGTGAATAAAAAATAGGCTAACATGATTATTTATTTATTTATTAGTTAAACAAGAGGGGACATTACATTGTGCTCTTTCAAAGGGAAAGGTTGTGACTCTATCAAAGGGTGGTAATTGTGGAAGGTTGTGAGTCTTTCAAAGGGAAGAAATGATGAATAGTTTTACTCTTTCAAAGGGTGGTAATTGTACAAGGATGTGACTCTTGCAAAGGGCAGAGATGATGAAGAGTTGTGAATTCTCCCTCACATTGGAAGATATAAAGGGGAGAAGGTTTCATTTGAGGACATCTAAGGGATTTCATTTTGGAAAATAATTTATTATTCTTAAAAGGCAGCAATGGATGGTGGTGACTCAATCTCATGAAAGGTGGTGACCCTTTCACCAATAAAGGAGAAATCATTCCAAGCATTCAAGGATCACTTTTTAATCTTCACTTGTGTATCCATAAAAGCAATCATCAATTACCAAATCAAGCAAACACTCAATCAGCAAATCATTCTATCAAGTCAGCATTCATTCAATCATCATTCACCAATATATCAAGCCAACATTCATTACATTGTCACTCATCATCGTCTAAGCAACAACTTCATAATCATCACTCACCAGTACCTTAAATCAAACAATCAAAGGAAATCACTCAATCAGTGAATCAGTCATACAAATATCAATCATTTAACAAAAAGCCATCAATCAAGTGAAATTGAATGATCGAGAAAAATATATAGAAACAGAATTGTAATCAGAACTGAATTAATATTAGCAGCAGTGATAATTAAAAGAGAAAGCTGATAGATGAGAAGAAGTATAGATTTATACATGTGTTCATGCAATAGGTGTGCTTGCAGCAATTTTTGACCTTTGCAAGTAATCTAAATGCTTATTGTTATTACAAGTATGTGATAAGGGATTTGTTTAATAATCTTTTCGAATTTAGAGAAATGGTTTGCGAATAGGAAGGACAACCAACCTTCTGATTTCAATTCCTTTTTTTCTTTTTGCATGATCCATCCATTCCTTACTCAAATGAGATGCCCTTCCTTTTATACAGTGGGAAAGGTGATGTGTTTTAGTCTTGAAGAGACACATTTGTTTGCAATTGCCACCCTTTTCTTTCAGTTGCTGCTCTTCAAGGACCGCTGCTTGGTGATGGTTTCCACCACTTACAAATGAATGATAATTAATATCAATAACTCAAGACAAGTCACCTACTGTGGAGGGTTTATGAATATTTCCCTTTGTAGGGATTTTCTTAGTCATTGTGACAGGTATAAGGTGATGATCAATATATATATATTTTCTTTATTATTATTTATTATACTCTTTTAATCTGGTCGACCATTCAATTAAATAATTGCTGCTGTTTCATTTTTTAATTTCTTTTATTCTGGGCCGACCCCATTCATTTAGTCACCTAGGCACTATTGTTTACAAGTGTAGTCTATGATCTGTTCTTAGTTCGGCAACATGACATTATAACTATATACTTGACCGAAGATACACGAGAATTCTTTTGTCCTTTCTAGCTACATTTGCCACCCGATTATTACAGAGTTTATTCTCTAATAATATGGTCTCTCAGGATAAGGTTGAATTCCTGGAGGTCTGCTATAGTCAGTGAAAGATGACAAATCTTGAAATTGTGCATATACAAATCTCACAAAAGGACTAAATGTACAGAAAGAACTAACAGGCAGTGCTTTCTTTTCCCAGCATTTGGAATGTCCAAAATTTTTTTGTGGACATTTCTCTGTTTGGAAGCTATGCTGGAAATGTTTGCAATTCTTTCAGATTCTTTCCAGGGAAAAGTTCCTGTGTTTGTAAGCCATTCAGGTTTCAGGGGGACTCCATGACTTGCCTCAGAAAATTTTGATTTTTTAAGGTAATCACTTACGCATGAAAAGTAACTTACTGAGAATTCTTCACCTGTCTCTCTTTCTATCTAGACAGGGAACGAGGGACACCCACCCATAAGTGATGGTCATATATGCCATCGTTAAAAGCTAATATTGCAGGTGAACTTATTGATACAGTTACCTTAGGTTATGGTTGGAAGGTTGTCCTATTTATTGCACTTACTCTCAGTTGCCTCTTAAAACCATGGCTTTTCTTAGATCAAACATTTTAAAACAACTCAGGCTTTACCCATTAAAAGGAAAAGAAAAGTTATACAGAACAAGAATGCAAAATTATTTAGATGAAGATGTTATATAAAGGAGCTGTAGCATTCATATGGGATCGACTGAAGAAACACAATTGTGCAAGAATTTGTTAAATAAGTACGAAGGCCTATTAATACCAGTTTTGGAAAATTTTATTGGTTCACTAGATGACCAAGTTGAATTAAAAAATAATTAGAAAATTGCAGTCCTTTATTTCCTGTAACCACATGAAATTGATAATGATATAAAAAAAATAGAAGATTCACTATTGGATACTTGAATCTTTACTTTTAAAAATCCTCCAGAAGTGCATTTCACTCGAGCATGCATGGGATAAACTGCTTTTTAATATTTTTATAGTAGTGTCACTGTCAGAGACATAATATTTCCAGAGTCCATGTTGGTGTTTAAGTATGCTTTTGGGGGCGAAAACTCTCTCACACAGTTACATCCAGAAACATTCTTGATCATTAACATGGACCTTAGAAATATTGTGTCTCTTATCAACACCATTCATGGGAGGGAAATATGTTACAAATTAAAACTTACTGAGAAGATGAGGAGCAAGCTTTCAAATAAGATTCCAGATGTTGCTTTTCTTAAAAAATGTTGGGATTCTAATGTTATTCCTTCTTTTGTTCGCATCTCCCACCATCTTTAGAGCCATGGACAAAACGTATTTTCCGTCATACTTGCCTCCCTCTTATCAATCAGATTTCTACAAATAAGTCAATATCATAACCGTACCAGGACTGTACTGCCTGTAGCAGGCGAGATCAGGAAATAAAATGTATACAAACAATGTCTCCACCTCTGATCTGTATATGCTGATCGATTTCTGAGAAGACTGATCCTTTCTTAAATTCTGATCTGCCTTGAGATAATCTCCAAACCCTAACATCAGCTTTGGAAGGCTTGGAATTTTGCCTGGAGGTGTACGGCTGCCTTCAAATGCTTAGAAAGAGACTAAAAACACTGAACCAGTCACCGATCTGCTGCTGCCGTAGACAATCTGCTCAAACCAGCCTGTTATAATATTATTCACCACCAAATATGACGTCAGCCCTTTTTCCTGGAGGTGTATGTCTAGGCTGGGAATAAAGAAATAACGGCTATCTGCTGCCACTTCTCAGATCTGCAACTCTAATAGTCCGATGTGTACATTTATTAAATCTGAAAACAAAATTCTCTTCCAAATTCACTGTCAACTGATTCTGTCTCTAAATTGTGATGGAAACTGATACCTGGGAGGCTGGGGTTTTGCCCAGCTCCTTCAACTCCCAAGAATTTTCGTTCTTGGTTGCCTGAATACTACTCAAACTCTGTCCAGAGCTCAAACTGCAATAGCTGATGAAATATAATAACTTGGAATGATGAAGAATGAAGCCCAACTTGCTTTTTTAACATCTCCTTTCTCCCTCCAATTGGTTCGAACCCCTTTTAGGGTTTCTCATAAATTATTTTAAAACACTTTATTATATTTTTATTTTAATTCTCCTCTCCTAGGAGTTCGAACCCTCTAGTGCATTAGTTTTATTAATATAAATGATTTCCCTCTTCAATAACAACTCATATCTCCATTGCTTAGGGAAAAGTGCCAAGGCCTTTTATTATATTTTATTATAAGTGATTAGATTTAATCAGTTCATTATTATTTATTTAATTTAAGCTTAGTAAATGATTTAATTATTTCCAATTTATTCATAAATTTATCATTTGGACTTAGAACTGAAATCTGATTGATGCCACTTTTCCATGGATGATACCTGAATGTTGTAGACGAACTGACAGTCTCTCCTAAAAAATAGGGATCCTTCCTAAAAAATAGGGATCCTCCCTAAAAAATAGGAACTATAACCAAAGTCTCCAAAATGATCTTGGAGGTCCCTTGATGCCTCCCGGTCAACTCTAGTAAATCCCAATAAAGTAGGAATCCCTTCTAAAATTTAGGAGATTGTCCCAAACTGCTCAAAATGGCTCACAGAGCCCCTACATAGCTCCATAAACCTCTAGATGAGTCCCCTTATTCATATTGTTCACCTATGGGAACTCGGGTAATAGGCGAACCCTTTGCTATCAACTGAACGGTCTAAGGAGGGGACATTACAGGAGGCCTTAGTGGAGATGGATCAAAATGAGATGGTGAATAACTGAGGACCGTTCTAGCTTTGGCCATAAGGCAACTCGAGCCCTTGGAGGTCCTCACCAAAGAGCTAGGAACCTGATTTTGGGCACTCCCTAAGGATTAGGTGGGAACTAGTTGGGAATTAGAATATATATTTCTTTCATATATATATGTTTTCGTATGGAGTCTACCAAACAATTGTTGCAGGTTTACTCATCAAGGAATCAGGCTATAATCCACCTAGCAGGTGGGGACATTACAGTGGTATCGGAGCATGATCTTGCCATCCTGCAAGGCAAAAAAGGAAACTTAATCAACATTCGATCAACTCACAACAGTCATTTTCCCAATGTAGAAGTAGAAACAACAATCATAAGAAAAACCGAATCATTAGCCATCCAACAACCATATCACTTTTAGAAGTAAGGATGGGCTGATCAGTGGTAGTTAAACACAGGAATATCACCAGGACAATCATTTCCAGCATATATATATATATGATTCACCTCTAGCGAATTGAATCAAAGGAGAATATTCAGCGTATCCGTCATTCAGGGGTGCAAAGAAAGGCAAAGCATTCGGGAAACACAACTTCAATAATTATCATATCAACACCAGCAAAGCAAGATCTGATCTAAGTTGCCAAAGAGAAGATAAGTGTCAATTGATTAGCAAGATATCAGACCAGAATGGGACTTAGTCTTGGTGACTAAGTAGAGGAACTATCATTGGTCGATCAAGTGTTTACACTTGATAGCACTTAAGGAATAGAATGAAGACATTCTTGGTGAGTGTCGATGCTTGATCAAGGACATTCTTGGTGAGTGTCGAAGCTTGGTGAAGGACATTCTTACAATACATAATCTGATCTTTTACTTGTTTACATTTAAACACTCACCGAGGGTAATTGGAGGCAGCAAACAACTAAAGCCTTGAAGAGTTGGTAAGCAAAGAAAGATGGAATAATATATTTCAAACCATAAAATATTCAGATCTGATAAATTCAGGGATTGTGCAGGAGCATGATGTCTTCCATGAATCCATACAATGTTCCTTTAGCTTGAGATTCAAGAAAACAAATAATTCTAATG
Source organism: Thuja plicata (assembly GCA_018584345.1). Classification (NCBI taxonomy): domain Eukaryota; kingdom Viridiplantae; phylum Streptophyta; class Pinopsida; order Cupressales; family Cupressaceae; genus Thuja; species Thuja plicata. The sequence goes on along the minus strand of MU228320.1, from coordinate 2,765,966 downwards.
GTGGGAATCAACTGACTAACTAGGTCGCTTGCACCTAACACACATTTGATGTTTTCCTTATTTGGTTGGATCACTTGCTGTTTACATATAGTCGTTGTGCGATGTTCCTATGTTGCCTGGTAGGGGTGGCTATTTGAGTGGAGTGGTAGGCTTGGTAGTTATCAGGTGGTATGAATAGCTATAGACATAGAGGTGTTGGCGGTGAATGATGTGTTGTGTGTTTGGTGAGTTGCAACTTGCATGCATGGATTTGCTAAGTTTTACTGTAACAACTCATAGAAAACTTAAAACTTTTGATCTGTGAGTTTACTCTGACGACATGTTTTGGAAAAAAACGTGTGAGTACTCGGTGAGTTTTCCAGCTATGATAACCTTTGTGTTTTATGTCCTATTTTCAGATTTAATAGCACTAAAATGTATTTATTTTGTATTCATTCACATATTTTAGTTCATAACATATTCTTGAATAATCTACCTTTTCTTAGAATGTTAATAGACAATTATAAACAGGATCAGAAATACATAAAATTTAAAGTTATAGCTTGTAGAAGTCGGAAATAAAAAGTGTTATATTACGATGTGTTTCTGAAGGATGAAATGGCGTCTTGCAGCGTCTTTGATGTTATTTATGCATTCCAGGTTGTAAATTTTATTTAATGGTTTGCAATTCCTAACTACTGTGGTCTTACTAAGTTCATTTTTTTTGATCGTCTAAAATGATCTTTCATTTTCTCCCAATACAATTGTGACTATTTAATACTTGCAGTAACAGAAGCTTTCTGTGGATGGGTGATCTAAGTGCATATAATGTGGTATAGCATACTTCGCACAGAAAGAGATATGCAATAAATAAAGGAGAATGAAAATTACTTGGTGCTTAGATTAAATGAGCGGAGTTTTCAAGGTGTTTGGTAATGTATGTCTCTACTGTTTCTGGACAGCCTGTACCTTTAGTTCAGATATAAGTCTTTTTAGAGAAAAAATAATGTTGTACATGCCATTGATTGCTTAGTTGTTAACTGGCAAATAAAAGTTACTGCCTTAAATCACGTCTGATGTTTAATATAGAACATTAAAATCTGCTTTTTCAAAGTAAGGCACTACCTAATAGTAATGTATAATATTGCTTAGCATTCTCCATTTCGTATCATTTATCTGAAAAGTTGTTGAAAGATTACTTATCGAGTCAAGGGAATTATTAGCATTTAAATGTTGAGGTGTAGATCATCTCATTTGCTAGCTTTGCATGCTGAAAATCAGATTTATTTTCTTTAAATTGTTCTGTTTGCTTCTTAAAAGAAATTTTAGTTTTTTCACCACATAGGATACCTTGAATGTCAGTATCATTCAATAAATATCTGTGCATCTAGATTTTGAACTGAAAATCCAGAATTCTTGGGGATAGTATTGGGAGTGATCCATATCATTTGTTTCATTTTGTTTATTCTAATGTTTAAGCAGTCTGCTATGTTCTTTCAAAAGATGCAAATTATCAGTATGCACATTAAAGGAAATGTGTGCTGGAAAACTCCAATTCATTTAGGACTAGATTTATTATGCTGTTGCTTGATCAGAGTTCCTTGAATGGGAGGATACCATTTGCCGTTTACCATTGTTGAATCAGAAAGGCACATTGATGTTTTAAATGTCAGTTATCAGTGACATTAATAGCGATCACAGCCATTGTTATTTGACAGAACAATAAAGGTTTATATGCATATGAAAGGGAATGAGTGCATGAAAAATACAAGTCATAGAGGGATAGATTGATATACCTGTGCTAGACTCGAGTTATTCAAATATTGCTTATGGAGTCGAGGTAAATATTAACGTTGACAGAATGATATGTAATCCATCTCACCTGTTACTTTTGCATGCAGAAAATCAGATTTATCTTTTCATTTGTTCCATTTGTTCTTAAAGGACAATTTTGTTTTCACACCTTAGAAGATGCCTTAAATGTCAATATCATTAAAGAAATATCCACGCATCTACATTTTGAACCTTAAATCCAGTTTCTTTTTGGGTATAATTTTTGGGATTTATCCTATTATTTGTTTCATTTTTCTATTTTAAAACACGTTATGTTCCCTTTGTTGTCGGGAAACATGGGTAGTTAGATAGTTAACACAACCGAGGGATAGACAGTTACATGGGCGCGACGGTTCGCCTCGCACCCCCTCGGTCCTTATATGTCTGTACTCTCTCAGTAGAAGAGATATCCTTTTGTTGGCATATTATTGTACATGGTAATCAATGAAGTAAATTTCTCTCTACATTCTGTTATATGCTTTGCTTTCCTGTTTGTATGCAATAGTTCCTGTTTACCGTACGGGGCAAACATTTGGCACCGTGGCCTAGACAAACTCGGGAACGACAGGCTATTGAATGACGTATGAGGGATAAATGGGCCAACCCCTTGACAATGACACTCGAAGGGATGATGACGGGAGGATGGAACTGTATGAGGGCGAAAATGCTTTGATGTCAGACTTTATAATTTTGGTATGAGAAGTGATTGAAAATTACGTACGGAGAGAAGCCACAGAGGCGGAAGTGTCGAAGGGTGCAATCTGGACGACTCTCAAAGTAAGTCCTGCAGTCAACCAATTGCTGAACCATCTCACTCGTTTACTGGCGCAGACATCCCTCGCCTGAAGGAATTGACGGGAGGAAATTGAGCGGGAATAACGCCGCCAGCAAATCCTCCGAAACTTTGAAGAAAATAACCACTGGGAGGCAGAAGAACCCAATGGAACCCGACGAAGGGGAAATAATCCCTGAACTTTAAACCTCAGGAGAGGAAGAATCAAAAGGACACTATTGTAGTAATGATGTCATACAATTGACACATTGTACGAAAACATGAATTAATAATAAATATTCTCTTCAAACATGATGTTTTGTGATAAGAATTGATGCCCAATTTATTGAATAAAGATAGGAATAAGAAAGGACAAACTGATGTGTGGGAAGACGCTCAGAGAGCTCTAATCCTCAAACAACAAGCAGAACGTAGACAGAGGCTAAGGCAACTTGCCGAGGGACAACCAACTGAAGGGTTGCCTGAAGGGGACCACGGGGTGTCATGGGAGGTGCAAAAGCCGAAGGGGAACGTTACTGTTCGCCAGAACACCAGAGGGTAAGGAGTAGCAAAGAATTACTTGAGGAAACAAGACAAAGGTGAAGTCTGATAGAAGAAACACGAGATCAGTTTAAAAACTTATCTCTCACACCGCGGGCTGAGGAATCCTGAAGTAGGAGTGAAGAAGAAACCAGCGCGGCCGTAGGTGTCGTAGTAGCACAGGCGCGAGGTGGCCAGGATACTTTGTTCGATCCTACTACGTCGCGCACGGGAATTCGTTCTTGGAATGTTGCGTTTAACTACACTACACCCAACGCAGGAGTACAATGTTATACAAGCAACGTAGGTGTGCCCGTTCCACCACCACAGGGAACACAACTTGCACAGTAGGCAACACAGACTATCCCACAAGTAACAAAACCAGTTGTACAATAGGTGCAACAACTCGTATTTATGGCCACAAACAAATAGAAATTGCCCAAGTTCACGGGCAAAGCAAAGGAGGATCCTGTCTGCCAGTGCCGAACTTGTGAGACCATCTGGTCGTCAAACGGAGTTGCCAACCAGGCAGAATCGGTCAAACAATTTCTGGCTACACTAAAGGGAGTAGCCATTAATTGGTACTTCGATATGGATAAAACCAAACTGACGACATGGGCAGACCTACGAAAGGAATTCCAGAAGGAATTCAAGTTGCTGCGAGACGACAATGAGATCATTGCTGAGACCTACAGTACAAAACAGGGAAAGAGCGAGTCCGTAAGGGCCTATGGCTGGCGACTAAAGGAATTGCTGGGGAAGATGGATAGCGAGCCAGCGGACGGACTAAAGAAGAGATGGTTTGTCGAGGGACTTAAAACCTCCCTTCGAAAGAAGATGAAGAGTGTACCCCCTACATCATAGGACAACGCATACAACCGTGCAATGGATTTGGAGAGTAAATATAAGACCTCCAAAAAGAATAATAAGTCATCAGATGATTAGTCCTCAGAGGAAAGCAGCAACGATGAATCCAATACGAAAGTACACGCCTTACAGAAAGACCTCCAGAGGATGATGAAGGAGCTCAAAACAACGAAAAGAGGATCCAACAAAACGGAGGAAGGAGAACTATGGGTGCGGATTGCAAGGAGGCGTGGCACACAAAAGGTTCTTGTCCAAAGAAATCTTTCTGCAACATCTGCCAAATTATGTGACGTTCCATTAAGGAATGCCCATACAATATGAAGACAAGGAACCAACAAGTGCTGTTCACACAGGAGCAACCATCCACATCGGGAGCCGACACTCAACAAAATAGCAATTCAACGTCATTCGGAGGCTACAGAAACAACCGGCGGGGAGGTTGAGGGAATAACAATAATAACAATACCCGCAACTGGATCCAATATGACGCGAAGGGGAGACCAATGATACAATGTAGAGCCTGCAATCAGTGGGGGCACTTTGCACGGGATTGCCAAAAGAAGGAGACCCCACAGAAGCTGTGCAGATGGTGTGGGCCGGGAGATCATGAGGACCCCAATTGTTGGAAACCTGGCGTCAACTTCATCGATGTTGAAAGGAATTGCACGGAGGAAGAAATTCTTGCGATCACACGAGCAAAGGCCAAGAAGGCCACATATCCTTACCCCCGCACAAAAAAACAAAGGGCACTAGAGGCAAAGACTGAGATTGAGAAGGCAATGATGGCCTGAAGGGAGACAAATGGAACGACTGCAACTTCTTCTCGGTGGGAGGCCGAAGAAAATATCTCGAGGCAAATGATGCAGATAGCAGTACTTGTGAAGATCAAGGGCCTACTTGAAACGATGCCCTAGTTAAGAGCATCCCTATTAAGCACCACACCCAACCCAACAAGTATACCAGAACGGACCGAGGCTCCTGGCGGTTCCGCAACAAACCCAATGCTACTGGCAGTAAACAGTGGGCAAAACCCTGCTGTAGTAGAGATGGGCATTTTGGGCACCGTTCTCACTGACACCATCGTTGATGGTGGGTCAGGGGTGAATGTTCTGTTTGAGGACACCTGGAAGAGCCTCGGGAAGCCAACACTGTGGCTGCCGACCTTCAACCTCTTGGGGGCTGACCAACATGGCATCAAGCCCCTCAAAACCTTAATGGCACAACAGGTAACCGTCGGCACACAACCATTCACTCTGGACTTCGTAGTAATTCCTCTTCAATGGAAGGGATATGATACCATCCTCTGGACAAGGTGGCTGGTGACTGCCAAAGCTAATCATTATTGGAAGAGGAATACTTTATCATTCGAGAAGGGTGGAAGGAAGTTTGTGATTGATCTCAGAACTTAGATTGTTGGAGAGGAAATGACATCGTCTTCTGACTTGGAGTCCGACTGCAGAAAGGACGAAGGGACAAAGGGCATGGAGCCCAATGACGAAGGAATACTAGAATTGGAGGAATGCTCGGGGGATGATGCAGACTCCATGAACGACTTACTCCACGAACGACTTATTTCATTGGCAAATGAGTGATTATGAACTTTTCAATCCGTCCTATAATATGCTACAAGTCGAGGAAGAGCCGAATAGGTTCCCTCCAGAATACAGAGAGTACAAGGAAGGGAGGCTCGAGTTGAGGAAAAGCCTGTACAATTTCAGAAGGACGAGCCCATAAGATACAAGGAAGCAAAGTTGACAGAGATAAATCTTGGAGATGAGCAGAACCCAAAGAACATCTTGGTGGGGGATGATTGGGATCCAATACTAAAGACGGTGGTATTCAAATTTTTTACAGAGTACAAAGACGTCTTTGCCTGGGCGTACAAAGATTTGAAGGATGTACCTCTAGAGATGTGCATACACCGAATTCCCCTGGTCTCGGGAGCCCAACTTGTGCGAAAAAGGCCGTACAGGATGAATAAGAACTATGCAGCAAGGGTGAATACGGAGATCAAACGGACTTTGGAGGCAGATATCATCTTTAAAGTTCAGACGAGTGAATGGGTTTTTCCCATTGTCATTTCGTTGAAAAAGGAAGCTAATCAAATCTGTATCTGTGTGGATTTTTGATGCCTCAACGCGGTCACTATCAAGGATCCGTTCCCCATCCTGTTTACAGACAACATTTTGGAGGAAGTAGCAGGCAACGAGATCTATTCATTCATGGATGGGTTCTCGGGGTACAACCAGATATCCATTGCGGAGGAAGATAAATTGAAAACAACCTTCATAGTGGAGGATGGCGTATACGCATATAATCGGATGCCCTTTGGTCTCTGCAACGCACCAGCGACCTTCCAACGGATCATCCTACACATCTTTGACAAGATGTCAGTGGGAAACTTTAAAGCATTCCTGGATGACTGGTCCATCTTTAGTGGGCAAGACAAGCATGTTGTTGCTTTAGGGAAGTGCATAGAACAGTGTAAGCGAGCTTGGCTGGCACTCAACCCAAAGAAGTGCTGATTTATGGTGCCCCAAGGGAAATTACTCGGGCACATTGTCTGCAAGGCAGGACTGAAGACATATCCCGACAAAGTACGAGTGATTGTTGAAATGGAGGCACCTACGGATGTGACCGGGGTCAAATCCTTCCTCGGCCACATTGGGTACTACTGACGATTCATCAAAAATTCTGCACAGATATCACACCCATTGGATAGGCTCACAAGGAAGGGGGAGCTGTACGTGTGGGAAAAGGCACAAGGAGAAGCCTTTGGTGAATTGAAATCCAGGTTGTTGGCTGCCACCATTCTTGCATTTCCAAATTGGGACAAGGAATTCCACGTCCACGTGGATGCGTCCAATTATGCCATCAGGGCTACCTTGGCTCAGGAAGGAGCGTATGGATTGGATCACCCGATATATTTTGCAAGTAGGCTATTGTCCAATGCTGAAAAGAATTATAGCATCAAGGAGAGGGAAGCTCTTGGAATGGTCTACTCCGTTCAAAAATTTTGGCATTACCTTCTGGCTACACCATTTACTTTTTATGTGGACCACCAAGCCCTCATGTACTTAGTCAATAAACCCATTATTCAAGGGAGGGTCAGCCGATGGCTTCTGTTACTGCAAGAGTTCACATTCACCATCATTGTGCGGCCAGGGCGTAGCCACGTGATCGCGGATTAGCTGTCACGCATCAAGTCGGGAGAGCCACTAGAGAGAGTGAATGATGACTTTCTGGATGCTCACATGTTTTAGATTGTTGCACTTCCCTCGTGGTATACAAGCATAGGGGAGTATTTGTCCACCTCCTTGTTCCTGATGAACATGCCTCCAGGAGAGCGAAGAAAGTTGGTCTTGAGGAGCAGGACTTTTCAATTGATTAATGGGCTGTTGTACAAGGTGGGACTGGATCAGGTGTTGAGACAGTGTGTGATGGAGGAAGAAGTTTCAGGGGTACTCCGAGAAGCCCACGAAGGACCAGCCAGAGGACACGTGGGGCCGGATATGATAGCACAGAAAGTTCTCTTGGCAGGCTTGTGGTGGCCAACATTGTATAATGACGCAGAGAGTGGGTGGTGGGATGCGATACTTGCCAGCGAGTTGGGAAACCCCTCAAGCGTGACTTTATGCCGCTCAACGCTTCCCATGCCCAGGAGTTGTTTGAAATATGGGGGTTGGACTTCGTCAGACCTCTAAGGGTTAGCCATGCTTGAAGGTGCTGATATATTGTAGTGGCAACTGAGTACCTAACGAAATGGGTGGAAGCATGCGCACTACCGGACAACTTAGCTTTTGTAGAATGGTTAACAATACCAAATATACAGAGTGATACATTAAGCATTCACAGATACCATTCAATCAATTATCAATAATCTACTAAATACCAATATCAATGAAAGAGACAAAGTACCATACCAGAATACCAGATTGGCGAGTAAGTGTTTATTATATTTATTATTACCAGAAAACCAACAACCCATACAATAAACCAAACACAAATATATAGTAGCCGGTTGGTTGGGGAAACCAACAGACGCACCTTCTCGCTCCTAACTACCCTCCCGACAATTCATAAATAAGTCTTAATACAAAATGACTTTATTTCCTACTACATATATCCCCCCCAAAAAAATTGTTGTCTTCCAGACGACTTACAAAAGGAAAATCAGACTTAAGAGTTGGGTTGTGAAGACATCCCTGGACTCGGAGCTTGTTCCCGGAAGCGTAGGAGATCCCTTTCAGCCGCCTTCTGCTTGGCTCAAACTCCCTGCAGTACTCGTAACGCGTCCATCTTTTTAGCTTCAGCTGCTGCTAACTTTTCTTCAGCTGCTGCTAACTTCTCTTCTAGACCAGCTCGCTCTGTCTTCCATTGTGTTTCTCTCGTGGCTTTTTCCTCTTCCCAATCCTTCTTTTGCTTAGTCAGTTCTTTCTCTTTCTGTAGCTGCCAGAATGTCCTCTTGAAGGCCACCTCCATTTCTCCTATTCCCGTACGATGATGCCTGGGGCTGCCCATATTTCAGCTACTTCATTTTTTGTGTACCCACTTTTGTAGAGTAGGCCCCAATCTGTGTGGCACTCCCCCTTCATGAATATTGCTAAGGATTCTGCAGCCCTGACTATTACTTCCATGTTCTGATTTTTAGCTTCCTGGATGATGTCCTTCATGGTATGTTCCATCTCTTGCAACTCATTGAGCAGCCTTGTTGCTTTATCCTCTAATGATATCCTTTCTGCACCTTGCTCTGTCATGGTGTGCTTTATTCACATAGTGTGTTCTCCTTCCGTTTCCCTTGGTGGTGGTGAGGGTGGTGGTGGCGAGGGTGGCGATGTCATCCCGACTTCCTCCAGCAGTCTATTTGCTTCGTCTAATACGGTGTCTTCTTCAACCTCATTCTGTATGTTTCTTTTGTTCTCCATAGCCTATACCACTAAGGCCACTGGTTGTGCCACTTCTATCCCCTCGGGTGTGTGGACCCTAATCTTGTGCCCTCCTGTTTGCTGCCCCCTTAGGTCTATGACCTTAGTACGTGCCTGCTGGTCTGTAGGAATGAGATTGGCTACTCCCGGCAAGGTGAGTCTAGTGGCTCCCCATTTAGGGATCCTCTGTCCGCTTCTCTCTTCTTTAGTGCTTGGATTCCCTTTCTCTTCATGGCTGCCTTCCGTACTCGGAATGGTACGGCCTCCTTTTGTACTTGGCATGGTACGGTCTTCTTCCTTGCTTGGGATAGTACAACCTCCTTTCGTACTTGGAATGGTTTGGATCTCTGCATACTCGGGTATACTTCCTAGCAGTGGGCCCTCCCCCTGAGGTAAAAATGTGACATCTCTTGGCGTGCCCTTTAAGTGGCCGAATCTGATTTCCTTGTCTGCTGAGTCTGAGGAGTTATCCTCATCTTTTGAACTATCATTACCCACCTCCTCGCCATCCTCCTCCTGGCTTGATCCTTCACTATGCACTGGTTGGTGTACCTGTCTCGGTTTCTTTGTCCTCAGTTCTCCTCCTCCTGTCTCGAAAGTATCTAAGTGCAACCAGTATGTCATGGCTGGTTTATATGGTTCCACCCTATTGGCTGGAGTCAGCCCTCCTCTTTGATCAGCAACCACCTGTGTACGGACTGCTTCCAAAAATAGTGCTATGGTATGATGAGGCATATAAAATACCTTATGTTTCAATTCCATGAATTCATACAATCTTTTTGAAAGGAACTATGCCCAATTGTATATTTGTCCCCGGTTCAACCCATTCACTATTGGTAGCATCCAGATGGCTATATCGGATGTGCGGCTACCAGCTGTGAGTTTACTCTTCACCAAGTCCACAATGCAACGCCATTCTTCGTTGGCTATAAAATTTTTCTTCAAGCCTCTACTGTTCTGCTTGTTGAGAATGCTTCCCCACTGCTGTTTGGTGAGAT